>ML837440.1:33402-45685 GCA_009831015.1 Picea engelmannii | reverse complement strand
TTACCTTTTCTTATTATTATCAACTTTTGACTTTAGTTAATTGTTTCTATTGGAAAAGTTACTTTTTTACTTGAGCATGCACACGGAAATCCCAACCTAGTGTGCATTACTCCTCATGTGGAGAGTCCTATATATTGTACTAATTATCAAGGATTAATACTTTGTGATTATAGTTGGTTTCTTAGTCTCTTATGTGTGAAGATTGATTCTATTTTTCTCTCTCCTCTCTCTCTCTTTCGCAATTAGCTAGTGTAGTATTTAATCCTACAATTTTGATGGTATTATTTGCAGATATTATTATCATTTATTTATGATATATATATTTCCATACTTCTGCAATTTGGGACATCAAGGTTTCTTCCTGCATTCCCATTGGTTTTGTGGCATCCATTACTATATATTGTCTTGTTTCAGGTAGGTTTGACATTGTTTTGTAGGTAAACTACCTTGAAAAGCACTCACCATCTCACAACACTCATTCTCAAGCCTCCTTACTACCCTTGACTTTGACCTATATGGGTATCCTTCATCTCTTTTCACTTTCCATCGCAATCCCCCTAGGGTCACCCAGGATTCCCCCCTTGTGGTGATTCTATCATCATTAAAGTGAGGGGAGTGTTTATCTAAGGTGACAATGGGTAAATACTCCCATAGTTGTCACACCTTTGTGGTCTGGGTTGGGATTTTCCCAAACTACAATCTGTGCGATAACATACTCGACATAATCATGGAAGCTTTGGAGATTGTTATAGAAGCAGGTGTCATGACATGAAGAATCCATTCACTTAAGGAATTCTTGCATAAGGATTTACAAACTGATGAACATTTTTATAAAAATGCAGTAAGTACCTTCGTTGCAAGAATATCAAGCATGACAAGCTTACAAGGCATACGCATGATTTTCGTTATAAAAATAGACTGAAGCAAATACAGGATGGTTGGCCTGGAAGTATATATACCCTCTGAAAATTAATCACCACCTACGATGCTCTTGAAGGAAGGAGAAGTACATTTTTTAGGAGGGTGGCAGGTATCGTCAATGAACTGTTGATTAAGGTTGGTTGGCATTGATGTCAACCCTTGAAGAAAGCCCCGCAACACAATGGTTTGGGTAATGGACCCAAGATTGTTTAATGTAAAGATGACTTATTATTGTCTTATCTTGGTTGATAAGAAGTAAATATGGATGAACTCCAAAGTGGTCCCCTTATTGTGAAATCCCTCATGGGAAGATGCTTTGCAGAGTAAGAGAACCCATGCTTAATTCTGGAATAATGAGTTGAAGGACAGTGAATTTGTCAGGGAAAATATCCTATATGGATAGTTCTTTTCATGTCGTTTCCGGTGGTATGTGGAACGTCACATAACTCCTCACGGTTAGAGAGTTATGACCATATGAAGTTGGAGAACCCTCATAAGTCTTATAGAATCCCCCAAGAGTCAAAGTGCTTTGCAAAAAGAAATTATTTTAAATGAAGAAGCCCTAAAATAAGGAAAGTGTAAGGCTACATGAAGATATAAATAAGAGACAAATCTCACTCATAAAAACACTTGTACATATTGTATATCTATTTTCTTGTGTAAAGCTTCTTGTAAATACTTGTTGATACATCTGAAGTGGCGAACGTCTGAGGTAGCACGAAGGGTTGATGGCGAAATTCTTGGATTCACAAAAAACCCTATTTTCAGAGGCATACATGGGTTGTCTGTGTCTAGGGTGCATATACATTGAAGGTATACATGGGTTGGTTGTGTATAGGGAGAGTATGTACACGGGTTGACTGTGTATAGGGCGCGTACATGTTGATAAAGCCATGAAACTTGAGAAGATGAATGTGCAGAGGTTCTAGATTTTGAGATCAAGCTCCCAGGAAGGTCTAGAGTGCTTAGATACATCAGATCCATCCATTAGTTCAAAAGGTATGTCTTATTTCTATGAATAGTTGGATTTTGATGTATGCATGAGGAATGGCAATGGAGATTTCAGGATTCTCCCTAGAGAGACTAGTGGCTACATGGAATCTTTTGTATAAGTCAGATCTACAAAAATACAGTGCTGGTATATTTATCATTGATACTTCTTGTTGAGACACATCTTGTATTTCTTGGCATATGGCTAAGATTTTTTATGGTACATGGTTGAGATCTTGTATTTATTGATGTATTGAGAAATTGAATATCGGAAAGGGGTTGATGACTAAGATTATGTGAGGGATATTATACTTGTTCATGATTACACATACCTATATGGCACATGACTAGAGAGAGACATGCTTGCCTTGAGTAGAGGTTATGTATGAGGATGCATGCACAGGGCATAGTTACAGTCTGGATATAGTGACAGGTTACAGATCTATGTGAAAGAAGTTACAGAGGGTCAAAAGTTTTCAAGTGAAAGGAAACCCTAGTTTCAAAAGGTATACACGAGCTACATAACAGATAGGGTGTGTACATACGCGAGCTGCATCATTACAGGTCGCGTATCTATTGTATTTTTGTAGATACATGTTCAGTTCAGGTACGGTTTGATTACATGGTAGTCATACAGATTGGATACAGGGAAGTGGTATAGGTTGATACAGTTGTACAATATTATATCTCATAATGATAGGTTGACAGTGGTTCCATCATTCTACTTCTACTTCAGGGCGGTTGGACGAGGCAAGGACAGGTGGTTGTAGCCACTTTCTAGTTTTAGCCGGAGAACATAGGGGGTTGTAGCCTCCTTCTGGTTGTAGCCAGAGAATTGGGGAGTTGGATCTTCCCTTAGGTTGTATCCTGAGAAACCAGGGGGTTGGAGCCTCCTTCCAGTTGCAACTGGAAAACAAAGGAAGTTGTTGCTTCCAATGAATGTAATTCTTCAAGACATATAAGAAAAAACATTCTGTGGTTTTCTCTCGATTTGGGTTTCCATGTAAAACACTGGTGTATTGTGTATGTGTGTGATTATTTATTTCTTATTTCTCATTATTGGATAATAATTCTACATTGATATAACATTTGAAGAAAAAGGATTATAATTATGCTATTACTGATTCACCCCCCCTCTCAGTAATCCAACAATTGGTATCAGAGCAGGTTCCTTCAGAAATTAGATTAACCACTGAAAGGTAGATCATGGAGAGTACCAACTCATATAAAAATGGAATACCACAGTTTGATGGACAGAAGTATGCTTTTTGGAGCATAAGGATGAAGACATATATACAGGCACAGGGACTTCAAGTTTGACAATCAATTGTAGATGGATACACAACACCAGTAGTTCCACCAACAAATGACAAAGCAGTGAAACTCGGTGAGAATAATTCCAAAGCCAAAAATGTGCTTTTGAATGGTCTCAGTGATACGGTATTCACCAAAGTCGCACATTGTAAATTTGCTAAAGAGATTTGGGACAAGCTTCGAAATATTTATGAAGGAGATTAAAAAGTCAAGGCAAAGCTTCAAACTTACAGAGGTCAGTTCGAACAACTAAAAATGAAGGAAGATGAAGATATCACGGCCTACTTATTACGAGTAGATGAAACAATGAATGCAATCATAGGATTGGGATAATAAATCAAAGAATCTGTAATTGTTCAAAAGGTACTAAGATCTCTTCCTATGAGATTCAACCCTAATATATCAACACTAGAAGAAAGATCGAATCTAAACTCAATAAGCATGGACGAACTGCATGGAATCTTCACAACATATGAGATGAGAACTGAACAGGTAAATCTAGATGTAAAAGAAGAAGCCTTCAAAGCATCCAAAAGATCAAAGAAAAAGAAAAAGGAACAAGAAGAATATAGCAGTAGCAGTGACGTCTCGAAAGATGATGAAGAAGTGGCCAACTTTGTCAAAAGATTGAACAAGGGAGCCAATGGTAGGTATAGAGGTAAGATTCATTTAATTTGTTTTAATTATGATGGTATTGGTCATTTTGCTAACAAATGTCCTCATAAGAAAAAGAGAAATGATGAAGGTTACTCAAAAGGCAAACACACATATAAAGACAAAAGAACTACAAAGAAAGATTTCAAGAAAAGCTTATGCATCAAAGAAGACATGTCATCATTGGATGAAGATGAAGTCAGTGATAGTGAGACATGAAGAGTTCTATTCATGACAGTAAAAGACTCCGACAAAGAAGACTCCAAAGAAGAATATGAAGAAGCCGAAGAAGAATTCGAAGAAGAAATTGAAGAGGCATAAGTTGACTTTTGAGAAGAATTAATGTGTGCGATAGAAGTTATTAGAAGAGAAAAGAAGAAGAACAAGAAACTACAAGCATAACTAGACAAAAAGGAAGACACTCAAGAACTAAAAAAAATGATCACAAAATTGAAAGTTCAAATAGAAGAAGATAAAAGAATTGAAGAAGCACTCAAATAACAACTAGAAGAAAAGGACAGGATCATCGGAAACTTGGAAGAAGAGATTGTCACATTAAGAAAGGATATTCAAAAGAAAAATATGCAGAAAAAGTTTTGTATGACATTATCAGCAGTCAAAAATCTCATCTTGACAAGTCTAGACTTGGATACAATCAAACAGAAAAGGGATCAAGCTCCAAAACAATAGAGAAAGAAACAAATCCAAAAAACTATGCAGAAACAATCAAAGGGGATAGGAAGATATACAAGGAAGATTATAGGGACACTCCTCCACCAAGAAGATTCAGATTTCATAATCAACAATAGACAGATAGGCCTCAAGAAGAAGAAGGATTAATAAGAGCACCTCCTTTCATAAGATCTTCAACTCCCAGGTATCAAACTATATGTTTTTGTTTATGTTATGCATGTAATAATTTTGGATATAAAGCTGCAAATTGCAGAGCTAACAACAAGAACAATAACAACTTTGAGAGTCATACACAAAGGGGTTATTCAATAAGACCTAGTGAAACACAAAGAATAATTTACAACAGGTTTGAATCCTTGAGCACTGAAGTGGAATGTTACAAATGTAACAACTTTGGACACATGGCCAAAGATTGCAGAATGACAGTCCCTCCTAACGAACCTCAACAGAACAACAACAGTCACAGATAAGAACCTCAGAAAATGACATGGATAAGAAAGAAAGATCAGTATAGCAATGAAGAATGCACAGTCGCTCTACAAGCTAAGAAGAAGAAACACAGTTGGTATGTTGACAGTGGGTGTTCAAAACACATGACAGGTGATAGAAACAAATTTCTTACATTGCGAAAGGAAAGAAATGGATCAGTCTCTTTCGGAAATGATAATTCAGCCAAAATCATTGGAGAAGGCACAGTCCGTATTGGGAACAAGAATGAAAAGGCACAAAATGTTCTACTGGTAGAAGATATGAAACATAATCTTCTAAGTGTGAGTCAAATGTGTGACCAAGGTCATAAAGTTACTTTCGATTCACAAAAGTGTGAGATAAGAAGAGAAGGTTTAGGGAAATTGGTCGGTACAGTTGTACTAACTTCAAACAACATATATGTGTTAAGTGAAATTGGAAACGAAAAGTGTTGTCTAGGAAAGGAAGATGAAAGTTGGCTATGGCACAGAAGAATGGGTCACATGCACTTTGATAACCTTGTCAAAGTCAACAAAAGAGAAGCAGTCAGAGAAATGCCCCAGATCACGAAACCAACCAACACTTTATGCAAGCATTGTCAACAAGGAAAGCAAACAAAGACCAGGTTCAAATCAAAGGAATATTCAATGACAAGACCACTGGAAATTGTGCATACTGATCTAGTTGGACCAACTACACCAAAGGGCTTAAAAGGTAAGACATACTGTATGTTATTAGTTGATGATTATACAAGAATGATTGCAGTTTGCTTTCTCAAGAACAAATCATAAGCTTTTGAAAACTTCAAGATCTACAAGGAAATGGTTGAAAATGAGATGGATTCAAGAATCAAATGCTTGAGATCTGATAATGGAGGAGAGTTCACTTTAAAGGAATTTATGGACTACTACAACAGTCATGGAATAAAAAGGCAATTCTTTGTTGCTAGGACACCTCAACAGAATGGAGTTGTTGAAAGAAAGAACAAGACAGTACAGGAAATGGCTCGAACAATGATAATGGATTCCAAATTGACAGATATATTTTGGACACAGGCAATGCATACAACAGTTCACATTCAAAACAGAGTAATTCTCAGAAACAACATTGATAAAACTCCCTACGAGCTATGGAAAGGAAGACCAACAAATGTGAAGCACTTCAGAGTTTTTAGAAGCAAATGCTACATCAAAAGAGAAGATGGCAGAATGGGAAATTTTGACTCTCGTGTGCACAAAGGAATACTTGTTGGTTACTCAAGTACAAGGAAAGCATACAAGTGTTAAAATCTAAGATTAAACAAAGTTGTAGAAAGCATCAACATAACAATTGATGAAACAGGCAGACCAGAATCAAAGGAAGAAGAAAACAAATCAATGGAACAACTTTTCAAAGAAGAAGATGAAAAAGAAGTAGAAGAGGAAGATGAAGAGAATCCGACAGAAGTAGAAGAGAAAGTTCAACAAGTGTCTCCAAATAAACCCAGTAAACGAGTACAGAAGAATCATCCTTCAGATCAAATTATGGGGAACAAAGATGCAGGAGTTGAGACTAGAAGAAAAATCCGTTCACCAGAACAAAGGCACCTAGCACTCTTATCTACAATTGAACCAAACTGTTTTGAAGAAGCCAACAAGGATGAATTTTGGAATAAGGCCATGGATGAAGAATTAGATCAAATAGAGAAAAATGACACTTGGGAATTGGTTCCAAGACCAAAGAATAAGAATGTGATTAGCACAAAATGGGTTTTCATGAATAAATTGAATGAAGATGGGTAGGTTACAAGGAACAAAGCTAGATTGGTATGTAAAGAATATGCACAGATTGAAGGAATCGACTTTGAAGAGACATTTGCCCCAGTTGCCAAAATGGAAGCAATCTGTTTGATTTTAGCTTATGCATGCTCTAAAAATGTTAAAGTATATCAGATGGACATAAAATCAACTTTTCTGAATGGGGAACTTGAAGAAGAAGTCTACATTGAACAACCAGAAGGATTTTAGTTGTCAGAGAACACATATTATGTGTGTAAATTAAAGAAGGCCTTGTATGGTCTAAAATAGGCGCCTAGAGCATGGTACTCTAGACTGGTTAAGTATCTACAGCAAGCAAGGTTCATAAAAGGAAGTGCAGACAAGAATCTCTACATCAAGGTAAGTCAAGGTAATATTTTATTAATTGAAGTTTATGTTGATGATATTATTTTTGGTAGTGATGATGACAGGTTAAACCAGAAATTTGCAAAAGATATGCAAAATGAATTTGAAATGTCGTTACTTGGAGAACTATCCTTCTTTCTGGGACTTCAGATACGTCAAAGCAACCAAGAAATTTTTATTTCTCAAACCAAGTATATGAGAGAAATGCTAAAGAAGTTCGAAATGGAAGATTGCAAACTAGTTATCACTCCCATGTAAACTAGTTGCTAGTTGAGCAAAGATGATAATTCGAAGTCTACATATCAGAGGCAATATAGGTCAATGATTGGAAACCTACTATATGTGACAGCATCCAGACCAGATGTAATGCAGGCAGTTGGACAAGTGGCATGATTTCAAGCAGCACCAAAAGAATTACATGTATTAACAATAAAGAGGATTTTCATATATCTCAAAGGAACATAAGAGTTTGGATTATGGTATCCAAAAAGAAATGATCTATCACTTATTTCATACACAGATGCAGACTGCGCAGGTTGTATTGATGACCGATGAAGCACCAGTGGAGCAACGTTCTACTTGGGTGAGTGTTTAGTATCATGGCTAAACAAGAAACAATCATCAATATATTTATCTACAACGAAGGCAGAGTATATTGCAGCACCATCATGTTGTACAGAGGTTCTTTGGATGAAACAAACTCTGGCAGATATACAGGTTGAGTATGATGAGCCCATTCCTATATATTGTGATAATACAAGCACCATCAGTATCTCGAAAAACCCGGTGATGCACTCCAAGACGAAGCACATTCCAATCAAGTATCATTTTCTATGGGAGCAGGTTGTAGAAAAGAATATCAGATTTGAGTATGTGGGCACAAAAGAACAAGTGGCAGGTATCTTTACAAAACCACTTCCATGGGAAGCCTTTGAATATCTTCGCTAAAGACTTGGAGTTATTTCTACTCCAAAATGAATGCTTTTTGAATGTTTTGTGAATGCTTATCTTATATGTCTTAGATTTACACGAGGAAGCACCACAAGATGACAGTTCAGTCAGGGGGAGCAACCCCAGATGGAAAGATACCTTTGCCATTGATAAGAAAGGGGGAGATATTTATCAGATGCAGAGGACAAAGGCATGGTTCCAGGGGGAGCAGATTTATCAGATGTAGAGGACAAAGGCATGGCTCCAGGGGGAGCATATTTATCAGATGTAGAGGACAGAGACATGGTTCCAGGGGGAGCATGAGTGATATGATTTCATTATTGCATCAGAGTGTTTCCATCAATGCTAAAGGGGGAGAATGTTGATTAAGGTTGGTTGCCATTGATGTCAACCCTTGAAGAAAGCCTCGCAACACAAAGGTTTGGGTAATGGAACCAAGATTGTTTGATGTAAAGATGACTCATTATTGTCTTCTCTTGGTTGATAAGAAGTAAATATGGATGAACTCCAAAGTGGTCCCCTTATGGTGAAATCCCTCACGGGAAGACGCTTTGCGAAGTAAGAGAACACATGCTTAATTATGGAATAATGAGTGTGAATTTGTCAGGGAAAATATCCTAGATGGATAGTGCTTGTCATGCTATTTCTGGTGGTATATGGAACGTCACATAACTCTTCACGGTTAGAGAGTTTTGACCATATGAAGTTGGAGAACCCTCATGAGTCTCATAGAAGCCCCCAAGAGTCAAAGTGCTTTGCAAAAAGAAATTATTTTAAATGAAGAAGCTCTAAAATAAGGGAAGTGTAAGGCTACATGAAGATATAAATAAGAGACAAAGCTCACTCATAAAAACACTTGTACATATTGTATATCTATTTTCTTATGTAAATCTTCTTGTAAATACTTGTGGATACATCTAAAGTGGCGAACGTCTGAGGTAGCACGAAGGATTGATGGTGAAATTCTTGGATTCACAGAAAACCCTATTTTCTGAGGCATACGCGAGTTGTCTGTGTATAGGGTGCATATACATTGAATGTATACGCGAGTTGGCTATGTATAGGGAGAGTATGTACGCAGGATGACTGTGTATAGGGTGAGTACATGTTGATAAAGCCATGAAACTTGAGAAGATGAAGGTGCAAAGGTTCTAGATTCTGAGATCAAGCTCCCATGAAGGTCTAGAGTGCTTAGATACATCAGATCCATCCATTGGTTCAAAAGGTATGTCTTATTTCTATGAATAGTTGGATTTTGATGTATGCATGAGGAATGGCAATGGAGATTTGAGGATTATCCCTAGAGAGACTAGTGGCTACATGGGATCTTCTGTATAAGTCAGATCTACAGAAATATAGTGCTGGTATATTTATCATTGATACTTCTTGTTGAGGAACATCTTGTATTTCTTGGCATATGGCTAAGAGTTTTTATGGTACATGGTTGAGATCTTGTATTTATTGATGTATTGAGAAATTGAATATCATAAAGGGGTTGATGACTAAGATCATGTGAAGGATATTATACTTGTTCGTGATTACACATACCTATATGGCACATGACTAGAGAGAGACATACTTGCCTTGAGTAGAGGTTATGTATGAGGATGCATACACAGGGTACAGTTACAGTGACAAGTTACATATCTATGTGAAATAAGTTACAGAGGGTAAAAAAATTTCAAGTGAAAGGAAACCCTAGTTTCAGAAGGTATACGCGGGCTGCATAATAGATAGGGCACGTACATACGCAGGCTGCATCACTACATGTCACGTATCTGTTGTATTTTTGTAGATACATGTTTAGTTTAGGTACGGTTTGATTACAGGGCAGTTGTACAGATTGGATACAGGGCAGTGGTATAGGTTGATACAATTGTACAACAGTATATCTCACAGTGACAAGTTGACAGTGGTTTCATCATTCTACTTCTACTTCAAGGCGGTTGGATGGGGAAAGGACAGGTGGTTGTAGCCACCTTTCGGTTGTAGTCGGAGAACATAGGGGGTTGTAGCCTCCTTCTGGTTGTAGCCAGAGAATTGAGGAGTTGGAGCTTCCCTCAAGTTGTAGCCTGAGAAACTAGGGGGTTGGAGCCTCCTTCCAGTTGCAGCTGGAAAACAAAGGAAGTTGGTGCTTCTAATGAATGTAATTCTTCAAGACATATAAGAAAAAACATTATGTGGTTTTCTCCCGATTTGGGTTTCCACATAAAACACGGGTGTACTGTGTATGCGTGTGATTGTTTATTTCTTATTGCTCATTATTGGATAATAATTCTACATTGATATAACACTTGAAGAAAAAGGATTATAATTACGCTATTACTGATTCACCCCCCCTCTCAGTAATCCAACATGAACTTGAAGGCCCACCCTTGATAATGGATTCAATGTTGTTGTCAAGAGATCAAATTGAAGCTAAATTGGGCATACTAAGGGTCGCTTGGGGAACATAATTTAGTGACCTCATGAACTTTCCAGAAGATGAGATCTAACATTAGTTGGTCAGTTTTGTGAATGAGAATGAAGACCAAGCATCCATTGCACAACAACAACACGACACATTGAAGGGTATTGACGATGAGTTGTTTGGGTTTAGAGTTAAACATGACATAACCATAGCACCATTACATGAGTATATTCAAGAATGGTTGAAGGGTGGGTTAGAAGCAATAACTAACCCACCATGAACTTGAAGATTAAAGAAATAGTTATAAGAGTTTCGATCGATAATGCTACTACTAATTTAAAGAGAAAGAAAAAAATACTAGGAAAAACCACCATTCCCCGCTTCCGTTTTTGTGAGTATAAGTTTTGTTTGAAGCATTTCCCTTAGTTTTCTTCTTTCTCGGTCTACAATCATCTAGTCTTGTCATCCAAATGATTTTGTTTGTGTAAAATTCAAATTTCATACTACTTCCTTTTGTCTTCCAGGTTGGCTCTACTTAATATATGGTCCACAAGAACCCCATCCTAGTCCAATAAGATAAAAAAACTTCTTATTTTCTCATTTAAGTATCATAGATATTATGTAATGCGAATTTTGCACACATTTTATTTGATCTTGAACAACAAATTTGTATTTATTATTTAAACTCCGCAAAGATTTATTTTGGATCTCATGACTTTTGTGGTTTTTGACTTTTATTTAAGCATGAAATATCAAGAATGAGTTTCCTTTACATCCATATTATATGAATGTTGCAAAATCACTTAAAGTTATTTGAAAAGGACCTATGCTAATCTATGCTCTGTTTTTCTTGCTTCAAATGTTTTGCCTTTTGTTTTTATGATATGGGAAATGGTTATGGTTGAATGAACAAATTTGTTTTTCTTTCTTTATATTGAAATTGTTTCCATAAATATTTACACGTTTTCATTGCTTGTTCCACTTGTGGACATTAAATGTTCGATGAATGAGAATGCAATTATTCAAAAATATTGACATAATTGTTATTTGATTGAGAAACAGAGGAGCACCACCTCTATAAAAATGAAGAGGGTATCTCAAAATTTCCATGAGAATTCCCCATGAGGTTGAATCTTATCCTTGACAGGAAAAGAGATCAACAAGAGCGCACCCTCTTTAGCCACTTGAAGCCAGAGTTATTGATGCAACCACATCATCGAGGATCTATGCCTTCCACCATGTCTTAGGAGTATTTCTTTTTATTGGGTGGTATTGTGAGCATCCCTTGCCTATAGAAATGATGAAAGGTTTTGTGCCATCTCACTGTCAGATGCACCAACAATGGGAGGAGGGGATTGTAGAGATAGTCTCATCACCGGGCCATAATACCTACCATGTACAATTAGCAATCCCTTCCTCCTCCATGTCTCTAAGTCGTCAAACTCAGTAGAATTTAATAGGGTTCCCTCTTCAATATTGAGTCAAGGTTTCTTTCCCATGCCCAACTCCTTTTCTATGCCTTATTTCCTTACTTTTTTTTATTGTTTTTCAATTGCCTAGGCCCGTCCCTTGATGACATGTTTTTTTTTTAACTAGAACGGTTATGTTGCATTGATCGGTTTTCAGGCAAGCCTGAATCAGAAAATTACATATCTAAAGAAGGTTGGTGACCTCTAACAGTGCTGCCAACCTTCTTGTGAACGTCTTGGGAAACCCATCC
>ML837440.1:0-10510 GCA_009831015.1 Picea engelmannii | reverse complement strand
GTGCTTCAAATGTATGTAATCATTGAATTTTTCTATTAGGTACAAATAATTAATTATACATTAAATATTAATTTTCAAATATTCTCTTACAAAAAATAAAAGAAAATGGAACTCATTTTGCACATAAAACTGGACGACAAGGAAGAAATGGGTTGATAGCAAAGTTTGTGAGTAATTGTTATTTCCTTATAACAACTTAAGTTTTTTTTTGTGTATATTTTAAGTTGTTTTACAACAACTATCCTTGAATGTCTTCCAACAGGTGCTAACATACAAAGAAGAGCCATCGAAAAAATTGGTTGACATTGGGTTAATTAATGGTTGTGAGTATATGTTGGCATATCAAAAATTAATTGTCGTATTTGTAAGTATAATATATGTTATTTTACTTCTATCATTTTATAATTAATGAAACAAAAATAATACTTTATATGAAATCTGTGATTTATTATGGGGTATAAAACTTGTAGGAAACAAAGTATGGAACTGAGCCAACAAAAGAATTGTTGAAACAAGGCATGAGATTTGATTTTGAACATATGTGTATGATTCATGAGTCACTTCTTGCTTTGGAGGTACGCCACTTTTCAATTTACATTCGTGTATATTATTTATTTCAATTTTCATTATTCTCACCAATGTAGATAGACTCATTACAGTTTATTTTTATGTTTGTAGATGGAACTTCAAAAAGAAAAAAAACAATCGAGACAATCAACCAAACAACATTTCCATGGAAGTAGCTCGAGCACTAAAAACAGTTCCAGTGAAGAATGATGACCAACATATTTGGATATCAATGCAAGCTGCAATTGTATTTTTTTGAAATAATTGTCTATGAAAATCAAACATTTTTGTTTAATGTAATGGACATAGTGTCCCAATTGAAAGACAAGGGATTACTGATAAGTGCCCCATTTTGTATGACAAAGACCCTCTTATTCATATAATAAAATATGTTTTAATTTATTCTATTGCGTTGTCCAATGTCGATGTGAAATGTCACATAGTTGTTTAATATATGGATGACTAAATATTATAATGAAGAGATGCAAAATCTGATGATATAACTAATTAATCCAAACCAAATTCACTAATCAAAGTATAATATATCTGTAATTTTTTTGATAAATAATGGAATTAAAAAATAAAAATAATTGCACTATCACAGGTCGATGTTTCTCGATGTATTTTAATTATTAATCTCATCGACGCGTTTAATATTAAAACTCATCGGTGCATTTCATATGAAATTCGCACCAGTTCTTTTATGTAATCAATTAGCATTGGTTTCAATATTAATTTAATACCACAAAATTATATTTAAAATTTGACCATCGATGCGTTAATCTTATACGAAGCACCGATGCGTATGTGTTTTTTATATGCACCGATGTTATTATGTTATTGATAAGCACCAGGGCTTGTTTGTTACTGCAAAGCACCAGTGCTTTTAATTTTTAATGCACCGGGGCATTTTTCCCTGTAACGCACCGGTGCATATTATTTTATACAGCATCAATGCCTTCTTATTAATAATGCACCAGTGCGTTCTATGCAGAAAGCCTCGGTGCTTAATTTTTTTAACTCTCCTGGTGCGTTTTGATGTTAAATCCCCGGTGCTAATAAGACAAATGCCCCGATGCTTAAATATTTTACTGCCCCGGTGCTTTCATATTTTACTGCCCTAGTGCTTAAATATTTTACTGCCTCGGTGCTTGACGTTAAGTGTACAACACCGATGTTGTAGGTGTATGTATGCACTGGTGCTTGTGCCTTATACAAACACACTGATTTGTAAACATCCACTAACACCTCTGGCCGCCCATATTTTTTTAGTTATAATCAACTTCCGTTACAGTATCCACAAAAACATCCGCTATCGATAACAAATGTTGTAGCAGAGGTTTTTTGACAATTTCTGCCAATTTTGTAACACTAGAAACCTTTGCTATAATCTCTACTAAAAGGTCTTTTCCTTGTAGTGTCTTGATCGTTTTTCAGTGCATGTCCCTGACGAGGTCCAAGTATAACAAGTCGGGTCTTGAGCTTGTCTCTCTTGAGGACAATCACTCTCACACACCCAAGAAACCCTCCATGGCAGAAGAAAAGAAAAACGACGGAGTAGAAGATTCAATTAATTTGTTTCTTGAACAAGCTTTCACGCGACAAAGGGGCGAAATGATGGAAAAATTTTCCCACATCCTTCAACGCCCACCGATAACAATAGGTGCGTCTTCATCAAGAGACCACTTTGGAGGCACCTCACCTTTCAAGGTACAGGTTAATTTTGATATTCTCATATTTGAAGGTCAGATAGATGCAGATGCCCTATAAAAATGGTTAAATTTGCTAGAAGGTTATTTCTCTATTCATAATTTTTCCGACAGGGAAAAGATCACCTTCGCACTCCTTAAGGCTCTCCCCCATGTCAAACATTGGTGGGAAACTTACTGGGAGCAAAGTTCCACAGAGAATACTAGAATATATGGGGCCGAACCCACTTGGGATTTTTTTGTGGATGCGGTCAAGGAACAATATTACCCTGTTCGTAACTATGACGAATAGTACATGAGATGGACCACATTGCGGCAAGAGAGGGGTCAAGCAATGTCGAAGTTTACTAATACCTTCCATACATTGCACACCAAGCTGGGTATCAAAGATTCTGAGCAACATTTGGTTCGGCAATACCGTGGAGCTCTACACAGATACATCCAAACTAAAATGGATTTTATGGAGATCTCATCACTGGATGTTGCTTATCGATATGCTGTCAAAATCGAGAAGAAATTTAGGGACCTGAACAAACGAGAGTTTGGGTTTGCAAATCCGCAACAACTAAAGTATGATAAAAATGACCCTAACAAACAGCCTCTCGAAAACCAGTCCAATCCATGGGAAAATAAGGGTAATAGAAGACGAAGAAGGACACTAGAAAGTGGTGCAATTTCCACAAAATCCCCTGGCACAACATCGATGAATGTCGCTCAAAAAAATCATTGGTGGCCTAGATCAAAGAAAAAGATCTGAACCCAGATTCATAATTCGATTCAGAAAATAATGGGAGAAGACAGATCATCGACCCAGACCCCACTATTACTGTCGCAACCGCAACAATTCAACCAGAAGAACCAACAGATCCTGAAGAAGGGGAGCACCTCTTCCATTCACAGATGTGGGTGAAGGGGACCCCGTTGCATTTCATTGTTGATAGCGGAAACCAGAAGAACCCCATCTCAACAAAGGTCGTCAAACAGTTGGGATTGTCGACAACACCACACCCACAACCATACAACATCAGGTGGCTTCGCCAAGGACAATATCTCGGTGTCAGCCAACAATGTCAATTGTCATACGACATCCAGGACTTCAAGGATGAGGTATTATGTGATGTTGCCCCATTGGATGTCTGTGATGTTCTTTTGGGCCAACCATATATGTGGAAGCGCCATGCTATTTATGAGTCTCGACCCTGTAGTGTCATTGTTACTATGGGGGGTCATCTGTATAGGATACTAGAGGTAGTTCCAACTACTATCCCACCTAAATAGTGTCGCAAGGTAGTAACTGATACTACAAAATTCATCTTCTTCACAATCTGTTCAAAAGGTGAACAGAAGGACACTACAACCACTACAGCCTCAGTCCAAGCCCTTCTATTTAGCAGAAGCAGGTCGTCAAGATTGAAGCAAAGCGCAAAGATTCCTTCTACACACAGTTATCTCATGTAGCCAGACTGGTTACAAAGGCCCAACCCTTCCAACATTAGGTTCTCAACAACCTTCCACAAGCCAAGCAACACAACTTCTCCAACAAGGTAAGCAACTCACCAAGGTTCAGATTCAACAAACACTTCCCCCTCTCCCGTGGGAACTCAATGCAATGGAGACCATTTCTTCCTAAGGAGGGAGGATTGATCCAAGTGGATATTGGTGGCCACCCACCTATTCCAACTGGCTCAAAACGGTCTTATGGAAATTTACTATTTTTAGCATTTTTTCGGTTCCTAAACTTTCGGGGTCATTTTGAGGGTCTAAATGATTTTTTTTTTTCGCGACAGTGCACATCAATGATATCCAAAGGCTCTCATTGAGCCCCCATAAGGAATCTCCTTGTCGATATATTTCCAACGAGCTATTGTGCGCCCCCAACGAAGATCGTATGCCAAAGTTACATCCCCGGGAAGATACACCAAACTACCTAAAACGGGGTCCACAACACTGTTGGCTTTTCATCTTCTGGGATTAGGGTTTTGGATTTTCTTTATGCTAAAAAGGCCTTTGGAGCCTCATTGTAATAATCATCTTCTTGTGAATGTGAGTATCCATCACATCTCTTCTCAAAGATAAGCTTCCACCATTCTAACGAGTTTTTTACTCTGTATTTCTACAGTTTTGTACATTTTGCTCATTAATAGAAATTGTGTATCACTGTATCTCTGTGTTTATGGTTATATCTCTGATAAATCTATGTTATATTATTGGATATTTGACATGTCTCTGTACATTTTTTTATTATATCTCCGCTCTCATTTCATGCCAAAAATAATCCAGATCATAAAATTTATTATAAAATTATGTAAATTGATTTTCTTCTACTTTAAGTTATTATTTTATTTTTCAATTTTATTTTTCTTATATATTTATATAACGTTTGTTATTATTTTATTTTTCAATTTTATTTTTCTTATATATTTATATGATGTTTGTTATTATTTTATTTTTCTTATATATTTTTATAATGTTTGTTACTATTTTATTTTTCTTACATATTTATTTAATATTTGTTTTGATCTTTAAAAAAATCAAATTCATTATTTTTTCCAAACTTAACCTCTTTATTTATATGATGTTGTTTTGACATTGACATAGTTTTTTAATTTAAAGGGACGGAAGAGATTTTTATTTATAAAAAAGTTGAGCCGAAGCAAAATGACACAATGGAGAGATACAAAAAGTCAACTTTGTATATAATGAGTTCGGAGCTATGAAATTGTTCTCAACAAAACTAATTTTCTCCTCATAGATTCGAACAATGCTACTGATGTATATTTTTATACACTGTCCTAAGATCAAAATACAATGAAAATACATGCTTATACTGTTGATTCACTATTTGGTGTTGCCTTAATTTCTTTGTGGTTTGGTTCTTGGCCTTCGATCTCCATAGGTGCGATGTCCCTATCTCTTAGGATTTCAACTTGGCCTTTTGATGGTGAATTTGTTGTCTGTTGTGAATTAGATCCTGTGTTTGAATGTTATGGCAAATCATCTGCTCTCAACTAGTGGCATTCGAGTTACAAAGTCTCCACTAGCTGGAGCAATGCCATAATTATTTGTTCTTGGCCATTCACCTTGATATCTACTTGATTTACCTTGTTGTCCATGTGAATGTAACTCAATCTACTTCCTTCTGKCATATCCTCATGCCTTCTTAGTATTCTTTTGATGTTAGACCAAGAATGATCCATTGTGATCAAAAGAGATTTTGTTCTTGATTGCTCAGGGGTTTTCCACCAGATGTTGAAAACCCAAGGTTTATCTATGTTTAGCGAGAGCTTTCCACACTTTCTGCTAGCATGACCTTGTTCTAGAATAGCTGCAGTTTTGCAATATGTGCCCACTACCAAATTGATGTCCAATTCACAGATAGAGGAGGGGAATCGTTTGAAGATTTCAGTTGGGAAAGAGAAGCACCATTGAAGGACATAGGGGGGCAATGTTGCAGTGAAATTGGAAGGGATACTTTAAGGTTATTGTGGTTTTGCTAAGCCAAAGAGTGAATAACCTGAGGAGTTTCTCAAGGTTTCTAGTATGGCATTCCACAATGAGCTTGAAGAGGAGATGATATCGACAAGTAGGGGGGACAATATTGCCATGTCGTTGGTTAAAAGGATAAATTGGTCCTGTGGGGATACTGAGCCAATGTGCGAATAGTTCTAGAGTTTTCTTGAGGGTTCCAACACCTTGATTCCAGATGCTAGAGGGAGAATGTGTTCCAAATCTATGTGTATCAGAGTTTCCTTTGTCTAACAAAACATAGAGGCTGCAATATTTAAAATTGACGCCATAAAAAAGGGTGATGTCTACCTGTGAAGAGAGTTGGATCGAGATCTTGCGCGTCGAATGGAGAGTGACACCTTCATCTAATACCCGATTGGGAATGCAAAGCCAAATGAAATAAATCTTGTCCATTATGTTGGTGGGAGAAGAGCCTTGCTCACACACACTGGAATTAATTTTGATGTCGCGTCGTCGTTCTTGGAATTTGATTGAATTTTTAATCCAAGGCCACCTCATGCCAATTTGAATTTCCACCATCATTGAAACATTTAAGGGATGGGACGAGGTTTCAGATCCCCATTTACCTTCATTTTGCCTTTCCTTAAGGTTGAACCTTCCTAAGCTAGCTGATTTGCATATGTGTTTAACTCCTGCTTGATATGAAACATAATGTATCTTTCAAATTGAGGAAGAAGAGTCTGGATTCGTGTGAGAACACCCTTGTATATATTGCTCCTTGTTATATTTTGAGTGATAATGGCCCATATTAGGATCATAGAGTCACCGCAGATTATTATTCTTTGAATTCCTTTCAATAGAGCGTGCCTGGGGGGCCTTCATAGAGTGCATAGGCTTCCGCTTCATTGTTGGTCATAGTTGCATGACCCCAACATATTTTAGAATGATATGTCCTTCGACATCACTGATTGTCCCCCACGCTCGCGACCTTTGGGATATTGACATAGTTGTTATTATACATACCATTAGTTAAATATAAGGAAATCATGGATATGTGAGCAATTTTGTTTCTCAAAGTTAAAAATGAGTTTACTATAAAATTATTTTAACTTTAGATTTTTATTTCAAGCGTGTGTGTATATATATAATTAATGGTTATTTTAAATATTAATTAAGGGGTAGGGTATGTATACTTTCGTAGACTTTACCAGTGAAATCGCTGGGCGGAGGGGGGCCCCTTGTCCCACAAACAAGGGGGTCTCATACACCAATTTGGTGTGCTGGCTTGGTCGTGACCTTAAAAATAGATTATTATTATTATTATTATTAATTAATTAAAAAATAAAATATTCATATTTCCAATTTACTTTTATATAAAAAAGATTAAAATTATGTAAGTGATGCACATTAAGATATTCCCACAAAGAATGCATTCTGTAAGTGATAATTAGAAACCACCAGCAGTTGATTGATGTCTTGCACGATTTATTACCTCCCTCATTTATGGCGTTTTGTTGAAATTGTTAGAAAATAAAATCACAAATCACAGGAAACCGTGATAGTTAATGTCGTTAGATAAGATATTTTACCAGAAAGTAAGAAGTGTACACAATAAACTCTCTCATTGTTAAGCATTAAGCAGAATGTAATTCTATTCGGAAAGCGTGACTAAATAAAACACGGGCTACAATTTCACATATTTTTTTCACATTTTTGTTGGAATATGAAAATTCCGGAAGCTTTTAACTGTTTACTGATTGCTATCTGAAAATACTGGAAGGTTTTAGCTGTTTATTGATTTCTATTTCTTCCCGAAGAAGAGATATGGTAGAAAAGTGAAAACCAAGAGGCTGTGAATAAGCAGCAGCCACACGTATTGGTGTTGTTATCCTCTCCAATAAAACAAACAGTAAGTGTGAATAATTTCGGACATCATGAGATGGATGTCATAATGGATAATGATAGGGGTCTTAAGTTGAGATGAGGTGATGTGGGCGCCAGCATCCCACAAATTGAAGATGTGGGCACTTGCTATATAGCTTCACTGGTCATTTTAAATTCTTGTCGACTGAACAAACATCATGTTGGCTCCTCTTTTTCCAGCCCCTTACCAGGGGATAGTTTCTATGTCAACAGTAAGCCATGCGAAACAACGATGCAATTCTCGTGGATTCAAATTCCACATGAGCAACTGTTCAATCATCCATTCAAGCATCAATGACAATTCACGCAAGAATATGGCGAAGCCCAGATGCCAGGCAGAGAGCCCAGGGGAAAGTAGCGATGGTAATGGCAATGGTAAGGTTGCTCTAAAAAAGGTGGTTGTTGTGGGAGCTGGTTGGGCTGGTCTTGGTGCAGCTCATCACCTCTCCAAACAGGTACATTTGAATACAACTTACATATTTCTTTGATTAATCTTATGCCTCTTGGATGTTAATTTTTTTCCAAGGAGAACCTTGTTGGAAACCCAAGGCATGCTTCTCCATATTTCTGGATGGCATATCTAGTACACCTGTCCACTTAAACTAGTGCGCCTCATCCAAGGGGATTCAAACTGGGCAACCTGTGAAATGCCAAATGCTCCACTTAAACTAGTGCGCCTCATCCAAGGGGATTCAAACTGGGCAACATTTGAAATGCCAAATGCCCAGCTGGCAGCAACATTGGCAATAACCCGTTGAGCTAACCCATGGCCTTTGGATGTTAATTTATTTCACAATTCTGCAAATTTACCAAGGTTTGACTGGATGATTAAGCCCAAGTAGGCAGGGAATCATTCTATTGTTTGGCCTTCACTGAGTCTTTTGTGACTATTCTGTTCTGAATATCTAAAGATATAATTTTCATTTTAGCTTGAATTTGTGTCAATTAATCCCATGCATTCATTTCATTTTCACATGCAGAAAATAAACTAAAGTGCTCAAGGTGGACCATATACCAAAATTTATAGGCCTTAATGACTAACAGTAGTCAACCAGTGGCAACTGGTAACAATTTCAAAATATTATGGAGTCCTGTCATTCCCACACATATAACATAGACCTAAATGTAGAAATTGAATGAGCACATTAAAGTGGATCCTAGATGATAATTTATCTCATTTGGAGATCAAGCTTACCACGGTTTCTTATCTGCAGGGATTTGATGTCACACTTCTTGAAGCTGGTAGACAGCCTGGGGGGCTTGTTGCCGGGTGGAAGAGTGCATCAGGCCGCTCCGTCGAGGTTGGCATTCATGGTAATAATCCTTTTAGTTCAGGATAAAGGGAATTTGTACATTTCCTCAAGCACAATCACTTGTCATCTAGTACATAGTAAATTGCTCTGAAGGTTTATAGAAGCGATTTTCCTTTCAACTGGAAGAGTTCATCAAATATAAACGAAATGCTCTCTCTGGAAATTGATCATATGGCATAAACGTTCCTCCGCAAGTTTCCACAAATCATGCCATTGTTACCTAGTGAATATTTCGTTCATGTCTTCATTTGGATTGGTGTCTAATTACTCTATGTCTCTGCTGAACTTATCAGTTCTCTAATTCAAAGTTCAAACTATAGTTTTTTTCTCAAATACAAATCTGTAATATGTAATTTTCAGAAACTATGAAATGTTTGAACTCAAAGGCAAACCAGGAATCTCTAAGAGAACTTAACTTCTAACCATTGGATTTACTTGAATAAATAAGTTTATACTTGATGGCGGATTTTAGTCATTCAAGATGAAGCAAATTTTTAATCAACCCTTCTATATATGCCCTAAAATTATTCTTGACAAATTTGTTAAAATTTGGTAGCTCGGAGGTACTTCTGCATTAGCAGCGCTTAGCATGCGGAAGTGACCGAGCACACTTTCTCCCTAGTGACTTTATAATACGTTTTTATAAAGTAACTTTATAAAGTGATTTTATAAAGTTGGGTCTTTTTAATTTTTTAATGTAAAAGTCACTTTATGATGTTATGGGTCATTTTAGTGACTTAAGTGACCTCAACGGATGATTAAGTTGTGACTGTTGATCTCATGAGGACAAGATCTAATCTTGACCGTCAATCTCATTGGAAGACCAAGGGTTAGGGCAGTTACATTTCAAAATTGATTAAAAGCAGCTAATGAGGGAGAGAGAGGGCGCACTTTTGAGGAGAGAGAGGAAGTTGAAGAGGCATGACTTTCTAGAAGAATTCTTTGCTTGGAGGAAGGAGCTACAACAAAAGGGACTTGGCATGCATCCCTAGGAGAGAGATTGGCACGCAGTTCAAGGAGCATTTGCAACATTCAACAGTCCATACAACAGCTACAGTAGAGGCCATACAACAATGTTTGTTGGTTGTACAACAAGAGGAGACACACAAATCGAGGCTATGAGTATGCAACAAGATTGACACGATTTTCTATGCTAGTTTGCTGAAGTTTTCTGTTCTGTTCCGTACTGATTCTCTTGGCACAAGTTTCTATACATTTATGTGATTGTTTGTGGAAGTTTGTTGGCTGTTTTGGGCCGTACTGGACGTAGAGTCAAGGCAATCGGCTCTAGTTGCAGTCTGGTACAGTTTGTATTGAGGGATGACTTGCTTAAGAGAGAGATTTTCTGTGTTGTAATGTTGATGCTATTTGTTGTTGTATAAACTCTGATTTTCCTTGAGCAGAATAAAGAGCTTTTTATCCTCAAATCTGTCCCTAATTTTCTGTGTATTTTTCAAGTGGTAATGCTCAGATTTTTGTGCCAAATGAGTTACTGTGTAATGATCCCAAGCCATTATGCAAGGATCATCA
>ML837439.1:31778-47392 GCA_009831015.1 Picea engelmannii | reverse complement strand
ACGTCATGTTGTATATGAGTCTAGGCCTCATAGTGTTATTATTACTTTGAACATGAAATTGTAGAGGATACCTGAGGTAGCCCCACCTAGTGCTATTTCCTTGATCTCTGCTAAGCAATGCAAGAAGGTCATCTCTCAGATAGGGAAGTTTATCTTCTTCGTGATTCTCTCTCAGAACAAGTGAAAGATCATAGCCACATCCAGGGTCTTTGTGACCAACCTCTCCACACAGCAGACGCAAGTAGATAAGGTCATGGAAGAATACTTAGATATCTTATCCTCACCTACTAGGGTACCTATGCACTTCCAGGTCAAGCACCTCATCTATCTGACCCCCAGTGCACCGCTACCCAATGGGCCAGTATATTGTCACTCTCTGTTAGAGAATGAGGAGATCAAGCGATAAATCCAAGAACTTCTCCACAAGGGGCATATCCATCCCATCTCATCACCTTGTGGGAGCCCAATCATGATGGTATAGAAGAAAGATGGAACCTAACAACTCTTCATTGATTATTGGGCTCTGAATAAAATCACAGTTAGAAACCGGTACCCAATTCCCTGAACAGACGACCTCCTTGATAAAATCATGGGGGATAAATACTTCAGTAAGATTTATCTGAAGTCTGGCTACCACTAGGTCCCGATAAAACAAAAAAATGTATGGAAGAATGCCTTCAAGTCAAAGGAAGGCCTTTTTGAATGGTTGGT
This sequence comes from Picea engelmannii, assembly GCA_009831015.1. Taxonomy (NCBI): domain Eukaryota; kingdom Viridiplantae; phylum Streptophyta; class Pinopsida; order Pinales; family Pinaceae; genus Picea; species Picea engelmannii. The sequence continues at coordinate 46,681 of ML837439.1, read as the reverse complement.
CATGCCCTTTGGTTGGACAAATTCTCCGACCACTTTCATGAGGATGATGGATGATATCCTGTAACCATTCACCAATAATTTTGTAGTGGTTTATCTGGATGACATTCTCATTTACAGAAAGACTTGGGTCGAACACTTGCAACATATTCAGCAGGTTCCGCACACCCTGTAACAACACAAGCTATACACCAACTTGGAAAAATGCTCCTTCGGCATGGACAGGGTCCATTACCTGGGCTACATCATTGATCAACATGGTGTACATGTGGATCCAGCCAAGATCCAAGTCATTCATGACTGGCCAGCCCCAACCACACTCATTGAGCTTCAGATCTTCTTGGGCCTTGCCAATTTCTACCACAGGTTTGTGTTGGAATTCTCCCATATTCCATGGGCCCTCAGCCAAATCACTAGGGGTGGTGGTAAGGAAAAATTTGCGTGGGGTTGATCCCAACAATAAGTGTTTGATGATTTGAAGTAGTTCTTATGCTCATCCTCGGTAATTTCACTACCATACTTGCAACATCCCTTTGAGATCGAGATAGATGCTTTAGACTATGTTGTGGGCGTCATTCTCACTCAGCATGGCCACCCCGTGGCCTATCATAGTGAGACACTATCTGATGTTTTCCATAAGTACCATACTTATGAAAAAGAAATATAATACATTGTGAAATCCTGCCGCCAGCAGAGACATTACATTCTTGGGAAGGAGATAGTCATCCACACTGATCATAAACCATTGCAGTTTATGCAGACACAAGGAAAATTGCTGAATGATCACCATCAAAAGTGGTCCACATACTTGCAGCAATTCCACCTCAACATCAAGTATAAAACAGGACGCACCAATTCTGTCATTGATTGCCTCAGTAGATCACCAATCGCGACACTCACCATGGTGCTAGACTCTTGCGGCCATGAGACCTCTGGATGGCCCGAACTCTATGAGATAGACCCAGACTTCACCACCACCTAGCAAATTTTGGGTGCAAACATAGTTGTCGATAATTTCTATCTTCAGGATGGGTTGTTGTGTCATCTGGGCCATATCTATGTTCCATCAAGCGAGCAAGCAAAGATGATCTGGGAAGACCACTATAGTCGAGTGGCAGGACACTTCAGCCTCGAAAAGACAGTGGCGATGCTACATAAACATTTCTACTGGCCGAAACTCCGACAAGAGGTCAACAAGTATATCAAGTCCTACACTGCCTGCTCTATTGCCAAACCAACCATTAAGAAATAGGGCTTGTACACCCCTCTTTCTACTCCTAACAAGCCATGGGAATCCATCTCAATGGACCACATGTCGGTCCTCCCATCCACCAAGCGAGGAAATAACTTTGTTTTTGTGGTTGTTGACTACTTTTCTAAGATGGTGATTCTGGTTGCCTGCAAGAAGAGCATCATAGTAGAGGCAACTGCCAAGCTCTTCTTTGAATGGGCCTGGATACATTTTGGACTCCCACAAACCATTGTCTCAGATAGGAATAGTCAAATTCTCAGCACATTCTGGTCAAGCCTTTGGTCATTGCTGGACACCAAGCTAACCAAATCCATGGCCTTCCACCCCTAGACAGATGGCCAAACCAAGGTCGTAAATCGAATGGTTGTGCATATCCTTCGTGTTAACACTCCAAGAGTCACTCCCAAACTTCAAATGAGAGTAATCTTGGTAACACAGAAATGTAAATGGATTAAAATAGTTTGAATAGGTGGATCAACAAGAGGAGAGTAAAAAGGAGGGCATCAGATTGTTGCAAATACATTCCATTGGGCATGGAGTCATAACATCCTACAGATCAAAGGCAATCAAGCTACCTACCAGAAAAAAGGTTTATGTGAAGATGGATAGAAGAATAGAAGGTAAACAAAGAGAAGGATAAACACATAACATAGATCCTTTTTGTAATATAGATTGAATATTGATTGAATAAAATGTGATTAACAAGAAATTACCAAATATCCTTTGCAGCTCATGAATTCATTAACCAAAGGCAGCTTTTGATCTTCAAAATCTGTAAATATTATTCAAACAAGATGAAAATATAGAATGATAACAAAGATCACAAAGTCTGATAAGAAACTCTCATGAATCTCTAATGGCAGAAATGCTAATTACAACAGGCCCTCAGGATTACAAATGAACACACATAGAAAACAAGCTATTCCTACTCTCTCCAGCCTCTCTTGGCTCATCCCTCTTCCTTCTCCAAGAGATATCTCCCTCCTTAAATAGAAAATAGCATCCAAATAACCTTAGGTGTTCGAATCCCATCTCCTCCATTAGATTGTAAGCCTTGGAGATAGGTGGCAACAGTCAAAGAGACAAAAATCCAACAAACTGCTGATTTTTAGGAATTTGTTGGAAGTCATTAATAAATTGTTTCCACCTCATGCATGAGGCCTTTTCCGGAGCTAAATATTAGGTGCAGGTGTCCCTTGACATCTAACTGATCCTTGAGAAGTCATTTCAACTCTCCTTGACATGTGGCAACCTCCCAACAAGGAAAATATCAAAACCATGACCACTACAGGAAATTAGTATGTAGCACCACTGTGCAGAGTACGTAGTTCCTACTTCTATATCCAATATCTCTCAAACAAAAACACATTTTGAAAAACTAAGAGAGGTTTTTGTTAATTGGAAAGTTATGAACAACAAACTCCTCCAGTTTTCAAAAATACATTTTCAATTGTTCAGAATCCAATTTTCAAGTTAATGACTAAAAAATGGTAAAATAACTTTGCACAATTCGTATTCTGCCAGAATATTACGCAACGCCTATAGGTAGCGCCACTTACGTTGCGTCTATGTACATATTAGGTAGCATTTCCAAAAAAATAGTTCCTTCAATCTTGAAAGTGTGCAGAGCAATTTGTAGTCTTTCATGATGAAAAAGCCATTTCAGTTAAGTGCCTTGACTATACAATGGATAGGGCCTTTTACCACTGGGGAAGCTAGCACTTAGCAAAAACCTAAACCTCATATAGTTAGGCCTCTTCTAGCTACTAATTCTTGTGCTAACACTTCACATGTATAATTAAAATCACCCTCGTACATGGGATGAGAGCCTTCCCTATGTCCAGCATAGCTACAACCGAGCCCTGCATAGCTCAACCAACCACAACCCCTTTCAGGTGGGGTTTGGATTCCAACCATTGGGTCCCATAGATGTTTCACTTCCCCTTGCATTCACCTCGGCTGAATCATCTCCTATTCCAACTGAAGCTAACAAAGCCACTTGGTTCATTGAGCAGATCCAACACATCTGCCAACAAGTTCAGGATATCCTACAGACGTCCAATGACAAGTACAAACAATGCCATGATCAACATCGGGTGCCACATAAGTTTCATGTGAGAGACAAAGTTTGGTTGCACTTGCAGAAAGAACGCCTTACAGGACCCCATCGAAAGCTTCGCCCACATAGTTATGGGCCGTACACCATCACCAATACCATGGGGGATAATGATTTTGAGCTCAACATTCCTCCTTTCCTTGGCCTGCACCCAATGTTCAACGTGGATCTCCTTCACCCTTATTTCCCACCATTATTAGATACCTTAGACGTAGTAGAACAACTGACACCAATAGAGATCAACCCCGACTGCACCCAACATGAATCCAACGATAAGTTTGTGGACACACAGATCAAGGGAACTCGACAATAAAGGATCTAGCTTTATTGAGTCGTCAGCAGGGCAGCTCCTGCACCAAGGCAAGTGGCTCACCCGGGGCCAAATTCAACAGAAATTTCCTCATCTGATGGGGGAAATCAATGCAATGGATACCATTGCTTCCTAAGGATGGGGTATTGACCCATATGGATATCGGTGGCCACCCACCTTTTCCAATTGGCTCAAAACAATTTTCTGGCAATTTTGGCAATTTACTATTTTTAGCAATTTTCACTTCTAGGGCCATTTTGAGGGCCTACATGAAGGTTTTTTGGGATTGTCCCAACTTAGTGATATCCAAAGGCATTATTGAGGCCTCAAAATGAATCTCCTCTACGATACCTATAACACACCCCTTTCTTGAATCTGGGCTTTTAACCACTCTGATACCAATTTGTAGTGTACCTTTTTGCCTACCCAGAGCTTATAACTCACTAGGTAACATTTTGTACATGAACTTTCACATAATTCGTACAGGCATTATATAATCACATACATTCAAGTAAAGAAATACATTTGACTTAGAGTAAAACGTATAATTTACGGCTACAATGAAACAATCCATAGCATTTAACAATAATTCATATACACAACGGAAAACATGGTAATTTATGTAGCACAGTCATGCAAAATGTGATAAGAACTTAGCTAGATACTTATCTTGTAACAGTGGTGAAATCCACCAACCAAGTGCAGGCCTTCCACGAACCTCCCAGCCTTAGACCGTACTGCTCATCATCTCAACAGTGGGTCACCCCCGAGCTGGGACTGAGCTCCACCCCAAGGCAAGGAATCCTAGGCTAGGCTGAGGTTATAGGGAAAACAACACAGAAATATCTAGAAGGATTTTTCCCAAAGATGCCATCTTACGCCCACTACTACGAGACTCTCATTCCCCACATGCATGTTCCTCCCGGGAGTATACACCTTCACACGCACAGTCCATCGGTGCTAACCTCCCTCTCTGGGTATCGGCAATAGGCCGGATCAGGAAGTCTCAGAGCCCGTAGCTGGTGCTGGGCACTCTCTGGAAGAACCACTTCCCAACAAACTCTTTCACCTAGAAAGAGTTTCTCATAGGCATGACAACCTACCTCTTCCAACCATAGTTGCCTCCCTCACCAGAAGAGAGGTCATACACAAGCTCAACATGAGCTTACTCTGGCCAGTATGCCACGCACAGTCCAGCACTGCGTGGCCGCAACAGCCAATTGGGAAAAACAGACACGCACCTCCCAAACAGGTTCAACAATCACGGGATAGTCTCATGGTTTTGGTTTTGGGATTGTACGAGGGGTGCAAAGATCTCGCGCGCAAGTTCCAACTACTCAGACTGAGGATGTACCGCTATCTCCCAAATCGACACAGGATTTTTACAACCTTTAGGGTTGTACCAGGGTATTCTTGCAGAGATCAGATGGGTTCACGCTCAGTCAGTCGGGTAGAATGGAGACGCCCCCCCCTCACATGGTTCATCTTGGCTATTATATTTTCATGCATCAGGGTTGACACTTGTTACCCTGGGAACTACATGCGTTCCCACTACATGCATCCCTTTTGCACGTTTTCCCCTTGCCAGGAACTTAGGCTAAAATAAAATACACATGTCTTTTTGGGAATAATATTAAAATATTAATCCCAGGCTTAATCCCCCTAGTCTTAGCCCCTAGGCTCAACACTTAGCCCCTTTTCCCACCTTCCAACCCCTAATCCCTTGCCCATTCTGTGGACGCTCAGTCCCCCTTCACTCATTCATCGTGGTCGGTCTGCACCTGGCGGTGTTTATATTTTTTTATTAATCTTTCTGCATACATACAAGTACAACAGTAGGCTCCTGGCCTTCAACACTTAGGCTCCCTGGCCTAACAAACACATAAGCCTACCAGCTTATACGAAACTTGGCTCACCAGCCTATAGAACATGTTTACAATTCATTTCATATATCATGATTTGCAACGGGGCTCGGCCTTGGGGACACTACAATCCCCCTTCCCTTATTTTTGCGCTGTCCTCAGTGCAACTTACACTGCCTCTGCAAGTCTTTCAAAATTTTCAAAAAAGATGTGGGTACTTACCATTTCAAGCTCTATAGCTCGATTCTGGAGCTGTTTGCTTTTCCTGTCCAATATGCACACGGGATGCACTTGCAGGACACCTTCTTGTTCCACCTGGATCATAGTCCAATCAATAACATGATTAGCATCAGGTACATATTTCTTAAGTAGTGAAACATGAAACACATTATGTATAGTCATAGATGCAGGTAATGCAAGCATGTATGCTACTGGCCCAATCCTTTCCAGGATCTCAAATGGCCCACAAAATCTTGCTTCCAACTTGGCGCAACTTCCCAGCTTCAGGGAACTTCTGTTAGTTTTCACTTTCAGGAAAACATGGTCACCCACTTTGAATTCTCTATGGGTTCTGTTACTATCAGCGTAACTTTTCTGTCTGTCCTGGGTAGCTTTCAGATTCTGTTTGAGTTTTATCATTTGATCTTCCATCTCTTTGAGTAGTTCAGGTCCAACTACTGTTCTGTCAACTAGATTATCCCAGCTCACTGGAGTGTTGCACTTTCTTCCATAAAGCGCTTCAAATGGGCTCATCTTCAATGACGCATGATACCCATTATTGTAGGCAAATTCTACCAAATGCAGGTAGTCTTCCCACCTTGATGGTTTATCTATCACATACATTCTCAACATGTCTTCTATTACTCTGTTCACTCTCTCTGTCTGTCCATCAGACTCAAGATGATATGCTGTGCTAAAGTTCAGATTCATTCTGAATCCTTTGAACAGTCCTTTCTAGAAATTCGAAGTGAATTTCAGGTCTCTATCAGACACAATTGTCTTAGGAATTCCATGCAAGCGTGCAACTTCTTTTAAGAAGATATCAACAACATCTGCTGCTCTGTGGGTGGTTTTTAGTGGAATAAAATGGGCAGCTTTAGTAAGCTTGTCCACCACCACCATGATTGAATCATGTTGCTTGCTTGTTCTGGGAAATCCTGTGATAAAATCCATTGTTACCATGTCCCATTTCCATTCAGGAATAGGTAAAGGCTGTAGCAACCCTGCTGGGTGCCTATGCTCCGCCTTAACCTTCTGGCACTCCATACATCTGGCGATGTATTCAACAATTTCTTTCTTCAAACCTGGCCAAAAATAATGGCCTTTGACTGCTGCCACAATCTTCTAATATCCAGGGTGTCCAGCATAAGCCACACTATGCATCTCCTTTAGAATTGCCAGCTTCAATTCTCGGACATTAGGTACATACACTCTGTTTTTATACAGAAGTAAACCATTAGTTCCCAAGGTGTAACTTTCCTTGGTCTGTGGTCTCTCACACTACTGTAGCTTTGCTACAATACTTTTCTACTGCAAATCAGCATTTGCAGCTTCCAAAATTCTGTCTTTCACCTCAGTTTTGTACATGCTAATGGCTGTAGCATGTAATTTGTGCACTTTTCTGCTGAGTGCATCAGCCACCTTATTTTCTTTCCCTTTGACATACTTGATATCAAAGTCATACTCGCACAGAAACTCCAACCATCTGATTTTCCTCGCATTTAAAGTCGGCTGATCAAATAAATACTTCAACCCGGTGTGGTCTATTCTTAATTCAAATCTCCTTCCCATGAGGTAATGTCTCCATTTCCTCAAGGCATGGACGATTGCTGCCATCTCTAAATCGTGAGTGGCATAGTTCTTCTTATGTTCCTTCAACTTCTGGGATTCATAGCAAACTACAAATTCTTCTTGGCTGAGGACTCCTCCCAGCCCCTCCTTACATGCATCTGTGCACACTACGTAATCCTTGTTTGGATCTGCAATCTTCAAGATTGGAGCACTAGTTAGCAGTTGCTTCAATCGCTGGAAGCTACTCTCACATTCTTCAGTCCACTGGAACTTCTTCCCCTTCCTTTGCAAGGAAGTGATATCATGCACTATCCTTGAGAATCCAGCTATGAACCTCCTATAATAGCCTGCCAGACCCATAAAAGATCTAACTTCTGCTACATTCCTTGGCGTTGGCAATTCTCGAATGGCCTGTACCTTCTCAGGATCCACAGTGATCCCTTCTTCAGATATTATATGTCCCAAGTAATGGATCTGCCTTTGGTAAAATGAGCACTTGCTCAGTTTGCGTACAGCTGGTGTTCTCTCAACACCTGCAGCACCATTCTCAGGTGTTGTTCCTATTCTTCCTCTGTCTTGGAATACACCAAGATATCGTCCAAGAAGACTATGACAAACTTGTCTAGGTAATTTCTGAACACTCCATTCATTAAGCACATAAAGACAGCAGGCGCGTTGGACAATCCAAATGGCACCACTGTAAACTCATAATGACCGTACCTTGTTCTGAAGGCGGTCTTGTTAATGTCCTCATCCTTTATTCTCACTTGGTGATATCCAGATCGGAGATCAATTTTCGAAAAAAATTTCGCATCCTTCAACTGATCGAAAAGATCATCAATCCTCGGTAGAGGATACTTGTTCTTGACAGTGACCTTATTCAACTACCGAAAATCAATACACAGCCTCAATGTCCCATATTTCTTCTTCACGAATAGGACCGGGGCTCCCCACGGTGACACACTGGGGTGAATGTAACCTTTCTTTAGCAGCTCTTCGAGCTGCAATTGCAACTCTTTCAGCTCTGGCGTACTCATTCTGTAAGGATCTTTCGAAACTGGAGCTGTTCCAGGCATTAGATTTATAGAAAAATCGATGTCCCTCTTCGGAGGTAGTCCAGGCACCTCCTGAAATATGTCCTTAAATTCTTTGAGTACCTTGAGGTTTTCCCAATTTGAGACCACATCTTGGAATACTTCTTCCACCCGGGCTGCAAATAATTGACAGCCATTCCGGTAACATTTCTTCAGCTGCATGGCTGAGATTTCTCTAACAGCCATGGCTCTAGGAATTCCTTGGATTGTTACCTAATTTCCCTCTTCATCCAGACATGTGAACCTCTTGTTACGACAATCCAGAAGGGCACGGTGCTGGTCCAACCAGCCCATCCCAATTAAGCAGTCATATGAGCCTAAAGGAAAAATGTTCAGTTCAACCTTAGTGCTCATTCCTTTCATGTCCACTGAACATGACTTAATCAATTCAGTGACCTTCCTCTTGGTCCCTGTGGCTAACTGCACTAACCAAGACTTCTCACGTTTGCTCTTCGTTAGATGAAAAATTTCCACCACTCTAGGATCTACATAACTATGGCTAGCCCCTGAATCAATTAAAATAACAAGTGGTCGGTTGTTGATCATACCTTCCACTTCAATCATGTGCGATTGAAATTCCGCTTGCTTGTTGTCCAGGGCTACGTAGATCCTCGACATTCTGCTGCCCAAATCCTCCACTATTTCATCTTGTTGAACAGTATGTACAGTTCTTTCCTTACCATTTTTATGGGGACAATATTTGTACTTGTGGTTTCCTTGACAGCCCCAACACTGAATGGGCGCTAGTCTCTGTCTTTGTGCACCCTCTTCAGTCCTTCTCGGCTCACTAAACGATGGTTGTTCCTGACGACTATTTCTGAAAAAGGAAGGCTTGTCTCCCTTCGGCCTCTGTTCTTTCTTAAACCTCTTCTGGTCATCCCAAGCCTTTCGAAAGGTAGGATTTTCTCTTTGCTGTCTGTATAAGCATTTTGCCCATCTTATTGTTTCTTCCATAGTCTTAGGATCATCATATTGAATCTTGTCACCAATGGAAGGTGGCAGTCCACTCAGATACCTATGAATTTTAACAACTTCGTCTTTGATGAATAGAACATACTTCAGTAGTTCTAGAAAACTTCGTTCATACTCATCAATGGTCATACTGCCCAACTTGAGTTMGAAGAACTCCTTCATCTTTCTGTCATAGTATCTTTTAGTCAGGTATTTCTTCTCGAAATACCTCTTAAATTCCTTCCAAGTGTCCTCTTTCTCTTTGATGTGCTGCACCTGCACAAACTGATCCCACCACATGGATGCTTTTCCTTTCAGTTGATACATTGCAATTCTTCCTTCTGCATGGGCAGAATAATTCTGCAATTGGAAGTATTTCTTCATGCCAAGAAACCATGTCTTGGCATCTTCCTCCTTCTTATGTTCTCCATCAAATGTTGGAGGCTTAATCTTGTTCGTCTCTCCTTTCAATTCCTCCCTTCCAGATTTCCGATGTTTTCTAGTAGGGGATGGGCTTGAACTACTGTGTGTCTTACTGTCAGAATGTCTTTGGGAGAGACTAAGATGTCGGCTACCACTCCTCGACCTACTTCTTCTCCCATGGGTTTTGCAACTCTCCGTCATACTTGAATCTCTTCCTTTCTCGAGTTTCTTCTCTATTCCTTCCAGACTCTTCAAAAATTTTAACTTTAATGCACCCTACCGGTCCCTGACTTTCATGAGATTTTGGCTATCATCTCGGCGAGCCTTGGCATCTCTTTGCAATCCTTCAAGGATTTTCATTATGTGTTCTTCCTTATCCTTCTCCTTTCCATGTCCATTGGAGTTCGATCCTTCAACTCCAAGGTTAACATCATTTCCTTCCTGTTCGTCTTCTATTTCAGGGTTAATCTGCACTTTTCCCCACTCCATACTCGACATTGGTTAGCTAGAATCCTAACCTTCATTGAACTCTGCACACGCACTGTGCAATTCAATTCAAAGTTTGTCAGTCCATTAAACCTTCACGAGCAATCCACAATATTTATAAGCCAATTCGAACAAAATAAAAGACATTTCGTTTTAAATAAGTTTCTTGAACTAGAAGTATTATGTATCTCTTCCATTTCTTTTCATTTTGCAGCAATTTCCCAACAGTTCTTGCACTCGTCAGTGTTCTGCAATATAATGCGCAGACGACTCGAATTTCGTCGAACCTTCATTTTCTTAACAATTCCTCATCTTTCGTGACAATCGATTTTAAGAAAGTGTTTCGATTTCATGAATTTTCTGATCTCTGTTCAGCTTTGTATTTTTTGGGTGTTTGAAACTTCAGTTTTTTGTATTTCAGGAATTTCGGGTTTTCGATACCCGGGAGTTCATTATACAGTGACTCTCTACCTCTTGTCATTTCAATTGCCGAATTCTGAAATTCCGATTTACTTTACCCTCCGAGCCCACAGCACATCTGTCGCCCTCTACCATAGTGGTACGTGGTGTTTTTCGGAGGGTCCTCGTCACCTTCGGTGACATCATTAGGGTCCCACCACTCTAGCCTTGTCTTCCCACTCGCTAGCACATGATACTCTTCATGTGTCTATGTGGCACATCTCCCGATTGAAGCTTCGAGTGTCGAGGTTTCGTGATCCCCAACGACATGAGTTCCTGTCCTCATGAACTCCCGATCCCCAATTTGTCGATGCACCTTTTTTCCTTAGCCCCCCCACGGCTATGTCGAGGTCCATGTGACCTCTACCCCATGACCATAGTCAAACCTCTCATCGAGGTTTCGGACTTCGCGAATCCAAATTGCATAAACACCTTGTCACCAGGATCCTCGATACCTCGATGACCCAAATACCGATAGACGTCTCCCTTGTCATAATTTTTCCCGATGACTCCAATGGCTACCACTTGTCCACATCACCGACTCCGCTATGGCCCCATGCTATTTCCTTAGGCTGTCGGGATATCGCATTTCACGATTTCAAGTTGCAAGATTATCCTATCCTCAGGATCTCGGATATGCCGATTTCTGACTCTCTTCGGATTTTTGACACGCGTCCCAAATGATGGATGGTTTAGGTCAACCCTCGAGTTTCTCTACTTTACAAAACCATGAACCTTCACTTATTGGAACTCCGATGACCACATTCCCGATCTGGATGACCACACGACACGTGCCTTCCATCTTTCGGATGGTCTGGATCTATTTCAGAACTTTCGCCCCTAGTCTCGGAGGTTTAACCTTCGGACATCTCCCGACAGATCCTACGGCTGATGAGTTTTTCGCTCGAGATCTGACGGCTCAGACGGTTCCTAACCGATTTGGAATTTCGCATATCGCGATTTTCCCACATTCATGTGTATTTCAAAAAGGAATTTTGATTCCTACGCACAGTTTTTCAAATCTGACGATCACGAGGGCTCGCCTTCCCTCTTGAACAGATCCTAAGGTTCTAACACCATTGGTGTAGAGGCCTGTCTCCCCGTGGCCATAGACCACACCAGCTGCGGCTTCACCCGCTGCTATACTTCCTGAGCTAGTAAGCGCGGTCAAGCAACTACTTGACACTCTAAAACAAACCAAGGTCCGAAATTGGCCATTCCAGGCCCAATTTCCTTCACATTCTTGGTCCAACGACCACTCCACTGGCCCATCTAGGCTCATCATCGAAACCTTGGCTCTGATACCAATTTTTAACACACCCCTTTCTTGAATTTGGGCTTATAACTGCTCTGATACCAATTTGTAGTGTACCTTTTTGCCTACCCAGAGCTTATAACTCACTAGGTAACATTCTGTACACACACTTTCACATAATTTGTATAGGCATTATATAATCACATGCATTCAAGTAAAGACATACATTTGACTCAGAGTAAAACATATAATTTACGACTACAATGAAACAATCCATAGCATTTAACAATAATTCATATACACAGCGAAAAACATGGTAATTTATGTAGCACAGTCATGCAAAATGTGATAAGAACTTAGCTAGATACTTATCTTGTAACAGTGGTGAAATCCACCAACCAAGTGTAGGCCTTCCACGAACCTCCTAGCCTTAGACCACACTTCTCATCATCTCAACAATGGGTCACCCCCGAGCTAGGACTGAGCTCCACCCCAAGGCAAGGAATCCTAGGCTAGGCTGAGGTTACAAGGAAAACAACACAGAAATATCTAGAATGATTCTTCCCAAAGATGCCATCTTACGCACACTACTACTAGACTCTCATTCCCCACATGCCTGTTCCACCCGAGAGTATACACCTTCACACGCACAGTCCATCGGTGCTAACCTCCCTCTCTGGGTCTCAACAACAGGCCGGATCAGGAAGTCTCAGAGCCCGTAGCTGGTGCTGGGCACTCTCTGGAAGAACCACTTCCAAGCAAACTCTTTCACCTAGAAAGAGTTGCTCATAGGCCTAACAACCTGCCTCTTCCAACCACAGTCGCCTCCCTCACCAGAAGAGAGGTCATACACAAGCTCAGCACGAGCTTACTCTGGCCAGTATGCCACGCGTAGTCCAGCACTACGTGGCCACAACAGCCAATTGGGAAAAACAGACACGCACCTCCCAAACAGGTTCAACAATCACGGGATAGTCTCACAGTTTTGGTTTCGGGATTGTACGAGGGGTGCAAAGATCCCGCGTGCAAGTTCCAACTGCTCAGACTGAGGATGTACCGCTATCTCCCAAATCGACACAGGCTTTTTACCACCTTCAGGGTTGTACCAGGGTATTCTTGCAGAGATCGGATGGGTTCACGCTCGGTCGGTCGGGTAGAATGGAGACGCGCCCCCCTCACATGGTTCATCTCAGCTATTATATTTGCATGAATCAGGGTTGACACTTGTCACACTGGTAACTGCATGTGTTCCCACTACATGCATCCCTTTTGCACGTTTTCCCCTTGCCAGGAACTTAGGCCAAAATAAAATACACATGTCTTTTTGGGAATAATATAAAATATTAATCCCAGGCTTAAGCCCCCTAGGCTTAGCCCCTAGGCTCAACACTTAGCCCCTTTTCCCACCTTCCAGATCCTAATCCCTTGCCCATTCTGTGGATGATCAGTCCCCCTTCACTCATTCATCGTGGTCGGTCTACACCTGGCGGTGTTTATATTTTTTTATTAATCTTTCTGCATACATACAAGTACAATAGTAGGCTCCTGGCCTTCAACACTTAGGCTCCCTGGCCTAACAAACAAATAATCCTACCAGCTTATACGAAACTTGGCTCACCAGCCTATAGAACATGTTTACAATTCATTTCATATATCATGATTTGCAACGGGGCTCGGCCTTGGGGAAACTACAATACCTTTCCAACGGGATATCATACACCTAAAACGGAGATTGTATGCCAAAGTTATGACCCCGGGAAGTTAATGTACTAACTTACCCAAACGGGGCCCACATGACTTTTGGCGCTTCATCTCCCAGGGTTAGGTTTTTGGATGTCCGGGGTTTTTGGAATTCCTGTTTATTGTAAAATGCCTTCAGAGCCTTGTTGTAATCATCTTCTTTCAAATGAACACATCAATCACATCTCTTCTCAGAGATAAGACACCACCATTCAAGCAAGCTTGTTTCCGCTGCATTTTACAGTTTCAGCTTATTTCATTATTGAATAGAAAACCAATTTTATTGTATCTCTGTTATTTTGTGTTAAGAATCTGTATTCATTTCGTAATGCTCATAAAATCCGGATCACTTTCTATATATGGATTTGATGAATCTCTCCCCCTTTGACATCAATGGAAAAGGAAGCTGCTCATCAAGGATTCCCCCCCTAACTGAAGCTTCCTTAGGGCTTCTCCCCATGACCGAGCTCTTCCTAAAACTGCTCGCCCAGCTTGAACTATCCTTTTTATGGTGCTTCCTCGTGTAAATATAAGACATATAAGATAATCATTCAAAAGCATTCATTTTGGAGTATAAATTACTTCGAGTCTCTGGTGAAGATACTCAAAGGATTCCCTTGGAAGTGGTTTTGTGAAGATATCTGTAAACTGTTCTTTTGTTCCCATATATTCAACTCTGATTTTATTCTCTGCATCTAGTTCCCGTAGAGAGTGATACTTTATTGGAATGTGCTTCATCTCAGAGTGCATCATTGGATTCTTTAAGATACTGATAACGCTTGTATTATCACAATATATTGGAATGGGATCATCAAACTTGACCTGTATATCTGTCAGAGTTTTTTTCATCCATAGAACCTATGTACAACATGTTGTTGTTGAAATATACTCTGCTTCGATTGTAGACAATGATATTGATGATTGTTTATTTCTTAGCCAAATACCAAACACTCACCCAAGTAGAATGATTCTCCACTGGTGCTTCGTCGGTCATCAATGCAACCTGCCCAATCTGCATTTGTATATGAAATACATGATAGATCCTTTGATAGATACATGATAGGAAATACATGATAGATACATGATAGATCATACATGATAGATCCTTTCAATGCAACCTGCCCAATCTGCATCTAGTGTAAACTACAGGATGTGAAGTGCAATGAG
>ML837438.1:0-23529 GCA_009831015.1 Picea engelmannii | reverse complement strand
TATTATTATTATTTTTAAAGATAAAATTGTATTACCAGTAAAATTTAGACCTAGACCTTATTTTCCTAGGTTGGGCGGCCTTTTTTTTAAGGGAAAGGTTTCAAATATTAATAATTTATTTGTCCTAAAGCCATCTAGGTTAATCCAATTATTAAATAACCACACGACGTTCCCTTCGGGATGCACTAGGTTCTCCAAGGGTGCCACCGGACTCTTTCTGTTTCTCTTACGCAACATGGCCTTCAGGATGCACCACGTGCTCCAAGGGTTCCACTCGCCTCTTTCCATTTTTCTTGCACGACGTGCCCTTCAGGATGCACCACGTGCTCCAAGGGTGTCACTCGCCTCTTGACTGACTTGGTCGACATCAAAAACCCCTGGAGTCAATATTCCACCAAGTGATATTGTGGGAGACTAAGGGCCTCTAAGGAATAAGGCCCGTGCCTTATTGCGCTCCCCTTAGAATCATCGTGAGTGATTGTCGTAGTCGGCCCTCATGGCATCGTGGGTCTTCTAGAACTAAGTAATTGTTAACCTATAGTTCGATCCACGATGACAGTGCTAGTAGGTTGTGGTAGGGCTGTTGTCCAAACCTCTCCCTCAACATCTCTGGTATTCGTGCATTACCCCTCTACTCCACATGTGATTCTGGTCGGCAAGCTATCGTCAGTCTGCATCATCAACAGATCATGTGAGAAATATATCCATATCATATCATCTAATTACATGCACTAATATCACATATAAAACATTCAAACCCCAATGGTTCACTCCCCGACTCGATCCCAAGGGGTTCTATGGATGCCTCTTCATCTTCGAGGTCCGAAATCCTGCACACTCAGTAAAACCGAGTCAATAGCACCTTTCTATGTCAATGCAACAAAACAACATGACATCAACCCATAACGCCTCATAATCAAAATCAAATGTTTTAATAACATAATAATCTGGATCACTTGTGAGCAAGTGTCCTCAAAGAATAATTTCTCTCAATGCACAAGAGAGGGATGTTACATACACCCCCTCTTGGTATAAACTTTGTCTTGAAGTTTCACAGTATAAATGCCGAAATAATGTGTATCACAGTATCATAAGACTATCTATCAAACAAAAATTGAAATTGTTGGTGCATATCATATGTGTCCTCCTAGGTCGCTGAGTGAGGACTATAGTTGTCCCACTGGACCTTGACCTGATCTACTGTTCGATGCCACCAGAATGTGGATCATCTCAGCCATGAGCGCCCCCTCGTTCGATACCTGTAAGGAACTCATATCAATAATGTGTGTAGGATCACTAATATAATGTCTCAAAACAGATACGTCAAAAACATCGTGCACACGCCTCAAAGAATCAGGTACGGCTAGTCGATAGGCCACGGGCCCCTTTCTCTCCACAATCTCAAAAGGTCCCACGAACCTAGGAGATAGTTTAGCTATTTTTCCAAACTTGATCGAGCTCTTATGCGGTTTAACCCGCAAGAAGACTAAATCGCCAACCTCGTAACTACGGTCGACACGGTGCACATCGACATAACTCCTCTGTTGATCCTTCACTTATTTAATCCTATGTCTTATTGTTTGCATTTGCTCTTCCATTTCTTGGATCACTTATGGTCCCACCGGGACCCTATCCTCAAGTCGATCCTAAATCAAAGGCATCTCACATGGTCACCCGTAAAGAAACTCGAAAGGCTCCATATTAATGGTGCTTTGGTAACTGTTGTTATAAGCGAATTCCACTGGTGGCAAGAATTCTTCTCAATGCTTTTGCTGGTCCATCACGTACATGCGCAACATGTCCTCCAAACTCTGGTTCATTTGTTCGGTCTACCTGTCAGTCTCAGGGTGATAGGTAGTAATGAAGTTGAGTTGGTTTCCCAAGGCCTCTTTGAAACTTGTCCAAAATTGTCCAGTAAACATCTATCACTGATCGGATATAATCCTCTTAGGCACACCATGCAGCCTCACAATATCAACGATAAAAACTCTAGCTATGTCAAGCGCCTGATATGTGGTACGCGCAAGAATAAAGTGAGCACTCTTCGTCAGAGTGTCTTCTACTACAAAAATTGAGTCGTGTTTCCTTGATGTCCATGGAAATCCAACAATAAAATCCATCGAAATAACCTCCCATTTCGATTCTGTAATAGCATGTGGCTATAGTAATCCTGTTGGGTGTCTATGTTCAACCTTTACTTGTTAACATTCCAGACATCTGGCCACAAAGTTTACTATGTCTACCTTGATTCCTTTCCAAAAGAATAAGGGTTTAAGGTACTCCCTCATCTTTGTGACTCTCGGGTGAGCCATGTAAACTTCTCTATGAGCCTCGCTTAGGATCAACCTCCTCAACTCGTCGTTTGGTGGTACATAAATCCAATTTTTAAACCTCAATAATCCATCGTCATCAAACGTAAATCCTTCAAATTTTGGTACCATCATTGTGTTTTGTCTGATGAAACCCTCAACCTATTTGTAATATTTATCATCACACTGTAAAGTTAGAATCTCAATGCATCTACCACTCGATTCACTATTCCTTTTATGTAAGTAATCTCTAAGTCATACTCGCTAAGAAATTTTGACCAATGTCGTTGTCGCACGTTTAGTTCGATTTTCGTAAAGATGTGTCATAGTCAACAGTGGTCCATCTTTAGTTAAAAAAAAATTCCAACAAGGTAGTGTCTCCAAACCTTCAAGGCATAAACAATGGCTAACAACAACAAATCATGCATCACATAGTTCTCCTCATGCCTTCTCAATTTCCTCGAGATCTAAGCGATCACTCGACTGTCTTGCATCAAGACTCCACCTAAGACTTCCTTGGATGCTTCAGTGCATACCAAGAAGTCTGTGTCCATGTAAGGGACCTTTAGCATCGGTGTTGTTGTCAACAACTCCTTGAGCCTCTAAAATTATTCTGTGCATTTCTTGGTTCAAAAAAACTTCTTGTTCTTCTTCTACAATTCTGCGATCAGATTTGCTATCTTTGAAAAACCCTCAACGAACCATAGATAGTATCCTACTAAACCCATGAAGCTACGTACTTTCGATACATTCATCGGCGTAGGCCATCCCATAATATCCTAGACCTTTGTTGTATCCATGATGATACCCTCGCCAGAGATGACATGCCCCAAGTAGTGAATCTTCGATTGATAAAATGAGAATTTGGATAGCTTCCCATACAATTTGTGCTCTCGCAAACACCGTAGTACCAAGCGTAATCACTTTTCATGCTCCTCCATCATCCAAGAGTAAATCAAAATATCATCAATGAATACTTGGACGAACTTGTCCAAGTACTCGCGAAACACCCTGTTCATAAAACTCATAAATACCCCTGGGGAATTTGTCAGTCCAAATGGTAAAACAGTAAACTTGTAATGTACAAATCTCGTCTTAAAGGTGGTTTTAGGGATGTCATCCTCCTTGATCCGTAACTAGTGATACCTTGATCGCAAATCGATCTTTGAGAACACTGTCACACCCTTCATCTGATCGAATAGATCATCAATCCTCAATAATAGATATTGATTATTGATCGTTGCTTTGTTCAATTGATGATAGTCAACGCAGATCCTCCACGACCCATCCTTCTTTCATATGAAAATAACAAGCGTACCCCACGGTGACACACTTGGACGTATCATTCCCAGGTCCAACAATTCCTTCAGTTGCATTCTCAACTCTTATAACTCCAGGGTCGACATCCAATAAGGTGTTCTCACTATCAGTTCAGTCCTCGATTTTAGGTCTATAGTAATCTCCAACTCCCTCTCCAACAGAATCCCAGGTAAATCCTTTGGAAATACATCTGCAAACTCTCTCACCACTGGAAGGTGTCCTATACCTTCTTCTACTCCCTTCTCATTAAACTCAAGGATCGCATAAAGATTTCACCCCTTGCGCATGCTCTTTCATAGTTGTAAGGAAGAGATGAACCTCAGGGAAACTTCCTGGTTTAGACCTACAATCACGCGTCTTTGTACCTCATCATCGACCAAGCCCAATCATTTTGTCTTATAGTTGAGTATCACCTCATGCGATTCCAACAAGTCCATATTGATCATGACATCATAAGATCCTAATATCATGATGTACAGGTTGGTCCTGGTAACAAAATCTCCCATGTTAAGGGTACAACCCATAAACTTTCCTCCAACCTTCTTTTTGGCTCCCAAACCCATCTCTACAAAGCTAAACTCATCTTATCTGACTGCCTTTACCTTAATCCTTTTTAGCATTGCACCAGAAATGAAACTCTCAGTAGCACCGGGATATATAAAAATACTAAGGGTCTGGTCAACGATGGTACCTAAAGTCTCGAGCATAGTCAACTAGGGATATTCTTGGCGGTTATTCACCACTGCATGAATCCGATGGGCCTTGCCCAAATCTCCCACTGTAGTGGGTCCGGCTGATCCATATGCTCTAGTCCTCTCCACGGGGCAATCACACTGGTAGTGTGGATCCCCACATGTCCAACACCCCTTCCTCAATCCAATACTCCTGGTACCTAAAGTAGAAGATGGCGTCCCACCGTTCTGGAATCCTGGTTGGTGCTGCTCAACAAGTCTAAATTGCTACTGTTGTGGTCGACACTGCTGCTGATGTTGTGGTCTCCGATAAGGTGTCTGTTTTCGAGGCGTCAGTCACCGAGGTGTAGTGTAAGTGGATCCCCTCTGGAAGCCATGATATCCTAGTGTATGTATGGCTGGTGTTTGATGTTGTTGCGCACCAGATGAAACCTGCCCTGCTGGTCTCACTAGAGTCCTTCTCTTACCCTAGTCGATAAGCTCCTCCTCTACTATGAGGGCCTTCTGGATGATATCGTGCAAGGTTTGAGGCATTAGAATCCTAACCTTTTCACATATGTTGCCATTAAGGTCAAACATGAAGCTGTTGACCTTACGTGTCTCAGCATTAAGATGCAAAACATACTGAAGCAGCTCCATAAAATGGGCCTCGTAGTCAAGAACCGTATGACCGCCCTGTCGTAAGGTGTTGAACTCATTGAGTTGAAGCTCAATAAATTCTTCTGATAGGTACCTCTCTCGCAACCATTCCTCAAATAGTTCCCATGACACGTCTTCAATGGCCATGTTTAGCTATGATAGGAGTGTCTTCCACCATAGAAGAGCACTCCCCTTCAATTGAAAGACTGTCATGCAGACCTTCAAGTTGGAGGTATAGTCGCGAAGTGTAAAGCACATCGCCATGTTCTCCAACCATGCCTCGACAGTTGCGTCGTCCGGGGCACCAAAGAACTCGAGAAATTTGAACTTCTCGAGTTCACGGTGAATACTACCAGTACCGATCAAAGCGTGTGGTGGACCCTTAGGGGGTGTCGGCGCTCTGGCCTCATCTCTGTCCAAACGGGTGATCAGTGCCTCATCTTTGTCCTGCCTGACAACCTGTTCATCTCCCTGGGGGTTGGACCCTTCAACCATGGATGTTGTTGCAGGCGTCGCGCCTCCTCCCCTAGCATCCCGTCGTCTGCCTCCGCAACGTCCTCTAACCATGATTACCAACACAGATACAAGTCAACTCAATTAGCAACATAATACTAAAATCATAATAATGAAAGTCGTAGTGATCCCAAGTCGTGGGTTGAACCCCGCTCTAATACCATATGTAATGAACCCATCACTACGACTAAGCGAAGCAGAAATGCAATTTTTTTTTGTTTTTAGGCAAGAAGGCGATGAAGACAACAGTTTAACCTCACAACTAACAACGAATGCAAGCACACAGTCCAGGCAACAAGCAACTATGACACCATGCATTAGCATAAGGCAAACTAGGCGAAACATGTGTAGAACAACAAGGAGGAACGACTACCCACCCGATGCAAAAAACACATGCCTACAAGAAAAGGGACGACATCCCCCTCCTGACACGACGACCTTGACGAACAAGAATAGAACCTCAAGGCGCACAAACCAAATGCGTGAAGGTGTTCCACCCATGTGCCAAAGAAACTTACATCACTCGACAACATTCACACAAAACGCACCAACTTCGGCCAAGTTCTCATTTGACACTCTCCAATAGGGCGCTCCATGATCCCCTCCTCAGGAATCATGTCGTCCCCAAGTGACAAACACGTCAATAACCTTGGCACCCCACATCCTATCTAGACCGAGGACTCTAGATAAATCCGACGCACTAGGAAGAAACACCTGACAAGGAGACTACACCCCAACCCCACTCAACAAGGTGACAAAGGTAAGATGACTAAAATCAAGGAAGAACTCGAGCCAATACGTGACTTCGTCAACAACCCAACCATTAATCACATCTAAAATCTGTCAAACTCACCATCTAATTTAACATCAGTTACTAATCTAATAGTAAGTCGATTTCTATTAGTCCATAAATTACAATTCTAAATTAACATAAAAATCAACAAGTCTAATTGCAATTAAGTCCATGTATGCCATTCTAATTTAACACTAAAAAGCGTATCAAGTGAGCAAGTCTAAATCATAGTTTGGTCATTAACATACCATCAATTTAATCTTAAATGAAATCATAGTTTGGAATGACATGTAAGACATTAAGAATTATTACTATATAACATTTAATAGGTATAACTAGTCATTCCACTAAACGATCAGTAAATAAACGATTAGAGGCTAGGCATTAAAACCTAATAAAATAAATACAATCTTTTGATTGAAAAATATATATCATTTAATCACTATAATGACCTTTCCACTAAATGATCACTACATAAAATGAAAGATCAGATGCTAGGCATTAAAACTTAATATAATAACATAGTGATTTGATTGAAAGATATATAACATTTAATCACTACAACTATTACAGTATTTCCTTGAAAATATAACATTTAATCAAATATATAACATTGAAAATACAATCAAATATAATAAAAAACATTTAATCAAAAATATAATCAAATATATAACATTTAATCAACAATACAATCAAATATATAACATTTAATCAAATGTATTACACAAACACATTGTCATTAGAGCAGGTCATTGTGCATTTAGGGATATAAATTTGCCTTGTCATCAAATGCAATTCGTGACTACCATTAATTAATATTGTAGACACAATAAATACATTTCTTTCCAATTAACCGGGAATCAACAAAACACAGCCTCAATAAAAATATTTCGGTTTCACTCCAAGAACATCTCATTGTCAATGACTTCAACGAATTTAAAAGCATAGAAAAATAAAAACCACAGTCATCTAGAAAGGCAAATTTGTGGTCGTTAACATCAAACGCAGTCAACTTAAAGGGAAACTCATTGTCATTAAACAACAATGTAGTCAACTAATCTAACACGCCTTCAAGGATACAGGTGGAATCGTTGTACAAACACACCAGTAGGGGTTTACATTGTTGTCATTAAGATCCAAGGAAAATCGTTGTGCAAACATACCAGAATCGTTGTGGACAATGCACTAGAAGGAAACTACATGCTGACATCATTTTAGAGGGAAAACGTTGGGAAAAATGCACCAGAATGGAAACTACATTGCCTTCAACATTTAAAATAAGATCATTGTGCAAAAACGCATCAGAATGGACTTATTAATCACCGTCAACAATAAATAAGAAAAAATGTTGTGTTTAAACTATCAACTTGCTCCTCAAATATTCTCTCATTCATGAAGTTGCACATGTATAAAAATCGCTCATATATAAAGTCACACATGTAAAAATTATAAGTAGCTCACAATCCTCATTGTCGTCAATAAATAAGGGATCATAGTTAAAATAATTATGAAAATGAAGTTAAGGAATAAATATAAATTGTGGGCATACCAATTTAGGGGTCTCTTAATGAACATTGTCGGTCATTACATTTGCTGCCTCTTATCAATTATATGTCTAAAAAAGGTATGGATGTTCATTATGCAAGGAATTCTATGTATCATGCCAGGAAAAATGCCCTGAAATAAAATGGTTGTCAACACATAAAACACAGCCAAACCAGAAGACGCAGAGATAGTATGCCACTAAGTCATAGAGATGAGGTGTAGAGACAATCAATCAATCGCAGAGGATAATTTCCATCAATAAAAATAAACGCAGAGTTAAGTGCGCGGAGGGATCACAATGCAGCTTTAAGTTTCCACCAATTAGTAAAAACACAAAGTCGATTTATCCAACAAGGATGAAGATTCAAATTCAAGTTTAATCCATCAAGGCGTGTAGAACAAGAAACAAGCACAAAGATAAACCAACAAGGACACAATACATACATACACAGAGGTACTTTGCTAGAAGGTGCAAGACAACAATCAGCCAAGGACAACAATAGAGGTAGATGACTGACAGGAACATCCTTCGCTTATCATCCACGCACAAGAAAGCAAAGTGTTGAGATCCATATGCCTTTTAAAGATGAAGTGAAGATCGTATATCAGGATCTTAGCCGACTGCTCAGGCGTGGACTAATGAGTTAAGGATGAAGGAAAAAATAAACCGCAATCATCACAATCAATAACCTCAGGATGATCAAGACATGCAGGTATCAAAGGCCATGTGAAATCAATCAACATCAAGCTAAGGCTATGGGGAAATTTCATTCATCAAATAAAATCTCAATACTATCATATTCCTTAATTGATTAAACAAACAGAACTAAAATCATAAATCATACTAACCATCTACCACGCAGAAAAAAAGGAAGCGTATCATTGCCCAATCGACCGCTCTGAGTTGATGTCCCACGCGCTCTGTGCAAGTCCCTCTTGCCGACCGATGAGACTTCACCGGTACCTCCCAACCAACTCTAGGTGTACTCTTCTTCCCCGTGAGCCCCCCAAGTTGCAAAGGGGCCATGCACACTAACCAGAGAATCAGGTAGCTCCCAAGTCACCTTGCAAGACTGAGATACCACTCCTCACCGAGATGGGTATCCCAACTTCCATAGGCTAAGTTAGTTAAGTAGAGCTTTCTGCAGCGTAACATTACGCAAATAGAAGAGATCCATCATCATTTTCCTCCCTCCATTATATAGAGTCTCGAAGTCCCTTACTTTCCAAAAATCCCATTTTATTTAATGTTTAATAAATTAATTCATAAAAATCCTCCCCGTACATGTTTCACCCATCCCCTTCATTCCTCCAAAAACTAATTTCTTTAATTAATTAATTACCCTTATTTCCCTCACCCACCTAGAGTCATTCCTGGAATCCCTCCGAGGTGTCCCCAAATTCCCTTACAGGTTTTAATGACTTTCCCCATTATTAATTTACTAGTTTAGCATAATTTAGAAGGTTTTTTAATGCTAGATACCTTACTAAGTTAGACTTTCTAATTTTTCCTTGTGTTTGCACTTTCTTTTTATGTTTCCTACTTTTTCCTAGTTTCTTAATTATTTTAGATTTCCCTCTTTCCCATTTTTATTTAAAATCTAAAAGGAAAATGCAAAAACTTACCCTTTTTCCCTTTTTCTTTCTAATGAATAAATTTTTAATTAGCATAATAAGTAAAACAATTATTTCCCCTATTTAAATTTTATCCCAAAAGATTTTATAAATAAATTTAATTTCTTACCCCCTTCTTGTCACAAGATTAATGAAGATTATCACTATTATTTATTATATATATATATATATATATATATTCTTTTTCTTTTTTAAAAGATAAAATTTTATCACCAGTAAAATTTAGATATAGACCTTATTTTCCTAGGCTGGGCAACATTTTTTTTAAGGGAAAGGTTTCAAATCTTCCTTAACAATTTATTTGTCCTAAAGCCATCTAGGTTTATCCAATTATTAAATAACCACATGACGTGCCCTTCAGGGTGCACTAGGTGCTCCAAGGGTGCTACTCTCTTCTTTCTGTTTCTATTGCATGACATGCCCTTCAGGATGCACCACGTGCTCCAAGGGTGCCACTCACCTATTTCCATTTTTTTTGCGCAACGTTCCCTTTATGATGCACCACGTGCTCCAAGGGTGCAACTCACCTCTTGACCGACTTGGTAGACATAAAAAAAAACCTGAAGTCAATACTCCTACAGGTGATCTTGTGGGAGACTAAGGGCCTCTAAGGAATAAGGCCCCTAACTTATTTCACGCCCCTTAGAATAATTATGAGCAACTGTCGCAGTCGAACCTAACGACATCGTGGGTCTTCTCGAACTAGGTAATCATTAACCTACAATTTGAGCCATGATGGGAGTGTGAGTAGGCTGTTGCAGGGTTGTTGTCCACACCTCTCCCTCAACATCTCTGGTAGTCATGCATGAACCCTCTACTCCACATGTGAGTCTGGTCGAAAAGATATCGTCAACCTCCATCATCAACGAATCATGTCAGAAATATATCCATATCATATCATCTAATGAGATGCACTAATATCACATATAAAACAATCAAACCCTGATGGTTCACTCCCCAACTCGATCTAGAGTCCAAGGGGTTCCATCGATGCCTATGCATCCTTGAGGTCCGAAATCCTGCACACTCAGTAAAACCGAGTCAATAGAACCTCTCTATGTCAATGAAACAAAACAACATGACATCAACCCATAACAGCTCATAATCAAAATCAAATGTTTTAATAGCATAATAATCTGGATCACTTGCGAGCAAGTGTCCTCAAAGAATAAGTTCGCTCAGTGCGCAAGAGTCAGATGTTACAACATATCATTGTTTATGCAACAATAAAAACATTTTTCAGTAATGAACGCCTATAAACGTTTATTAACCATAAAAACACATTCAATATGGACGCATATAATTGTTTATACAACAATAAAAATGTCTTTGATATCTAGTCGCCTATAAAGGTTTATTAACCTTAAAAACGCAATCAATATGGACGCATATAATTGTTTATACAACAATAAAAACATTTTTCAGATCTAGTCTCCTATAAAGGTTTATTAACCATAAAAACGAATTCAATATGGATGCATATCATTGTTTATTCAGCAATAAAAACAATTTTAAGATCTGAACACCTATAAATGTTTACTACCATAAAAACGAATTCAAAATATGGGGGCAATAACTCTTAATTAAAGGTTAACAAGAAAAAATTTGTAATGCCCAGGGTTTCCACGCTAAACTCAGAAGAATGAGGGAATTAAATCGCCCTGTGAGAGATGTAGTACATTGGGCATCAGAACAACAAAACACAGAGCACAACGAACCAAAACGAAGAGAAAATCATTCAAATAGAAATGAAAGGATTTATCATTCAAGAAAACACAGAGATACTCATTCACAAGGAGGGCACAAGGATTAGAGATCAATCATAAAATAAAAACATAGGGATAAGTAAGGGATAGACAGCTAGGAGAAATTTGTCCTTCATTTACTATCCATGCTCAGGAAAGCAAGGCATTTGAATCTATAATTCTTTAAACATCAGAGTGATTCCCATTGATTCGGCTCCTAGCCGACTGCTCAGGCATGGACTCATAACTTAAATGATAACACAATTACATTGATAACTGAATTCTCAAGGAAAGCTCATGGAAAATAAATCGTCATATGAGTACCATAAAATAAACATGTTTAAATTAAATTTCATTGTAAGTAACAACTTTAACAAGCGTACCTTATCCAAATGTGAACACTCAAAAGTCATTGTCCTGCACATGCTCCGTCCAACTCCTTCTTGCCAACCGATGTGACCTCACCGGTACCTCCCAGCCAAAACTAGTGGTACTCTTCTTCCCCCTGAGCCCCACGAGCCCCCCTAGCCGCAAAGGGGCCTCACACAAAATATCGTAGAATGGTAGCACCCATCTCGCCTCACAAGGTCGAGATACCACTCTTTACCCGAGCTAGGTATCCCAACTCTCACAAGAGAAAGTCCAGTCAAGATAAAAATTTCAGCAACGTAACATTACACAAAAAGATAAGATCTATAATCCTCCTCCTCCATCCCTTTTATAGAGTTTTTAAGTAATTAGTTTCCCAAATTCTCAGTAAATTCCTTTTTCAATTAATTAATTTCGAAAAACCTCCCCTATACACATGTCGCCCGTTCCCCTAGTTGCACCAGAAAATCAATTTTATTAATTAAATAAATATTCCTATTTACCTTATCCACCTAAGAGCATTCCTAAAAATGCTCCTTGGTGTCCCAAAATTCCCTTACACTTCTTAAATGAGCTATGCCTTACTTAATTCCTAGTTCAATTCATAATTAGAAAATTCCAAACGCAAGATTCCTTACTAAGTTAGACATTCAACTTTTTCTTTACATTTCCCCTTTTCTTTAAGTTTCCTATTTCTTTTAAGTTTCCTCATTTTTCCTCTTTAACTAAAAATCAATTTAGCAAGTGTAGATAAAACAACCATTTGCCCTTTTTCCTTTTTAATTAAAAATTTATTTAGCAAGTGTAGATAAAAAAAACAACCATTTACCCTCTTTTCTTTTAACTAAAAATTAAATTAGCATATGTAGATAAAAACAACCCTTACCCCTTTTTAAAAATTTAATCCTCCACTATAATTTTGACTTTAATAAATAAGTTTGAATTTATTACCCCCTTCTTGTTACATGTCTATTTATTATTATTATTATTTTGAACACAAGTTCTACTTAGTCTTAGGTTTTAATTTCACTATGTTGGGCAACATTTTTTTATTAGGAAAAAATGTTTTTAAATCTTACTTAACACATCATTGATTTTAAGGCCAACTAGTTTTATTCACTTACCAGTTAAATTGTGGCGTGCCCTTCAGGACACACTAGCTGCTCCAAGGGTGCCACTCTCCCCTTTGATTTCCTTTGCACTACATGGTCTTAAAAACACACTCCATTCTCCAAGGGTTCCACTCGCCTCTTTTCATTTTCCTTGCTTGATGTTCCCTTTAGGATGCACTACGTTCTCCAGCGGTCCCACTCACCTCTTGACTGAATCTTGTAGATGTCAAAAACCTGGAGTCAATACTCCTCCAGGTGATCTTGTGGGAGACTAACGACCTCTAAGGAATAAGGCCCCTGCCTTATTGCATGCCCCTTAGAATTATCGTGAGCGATTGTCACAGTATTCCCTCATGACATGGTGGGTCTTCTCAAACAAGGTAATCGTTATCCTACAATTTGAGCCATGGTGAGAGTGTTAGTAGGATGTGGCAGGGTTGTTGCCACACCTCTCCGTCAATGTATCTAGTTTTCCTGCGTGACCCCTCTACTCCACATGTGAGTCTAGTCGGCAAGCTATCGCCAGCCTGCATCCATCAACGAATCATGTCAGAAATAAAAATCACTCATCATAACATATAATAATATGTGCATATGTCATATCAACAACATTCAAACCCAACAGTCCACTCCCTGACTTGATCCATAATCCAAGGGGTTTCATCGATTCCTCTGCAACCTCAATTTCCAAAGTCCTTCACACTCAGGAGAACCCAGTCAATAGCACCTCTCTATGTAAATATGACCAAATAAAATATCATCAAATCCATCATATCTCATCATCGTAATAAAAATGACCAATAGTATAATAACTCGGATCACTTGCAAGCAAGTTTCCTCAAATAATAAGTTTGCTCAGTGTGCGCAAGAGAGGGATGTTACATTATATGAATTTGATAGTGTTGTAAGTGATTTAGGGTAATCCCATGAACATCTGTTCATAAGGATGTTAATAGATTTCATATAATCAACATCTTTGTCAACATGTTTTACAACGTCTCAAACTAGATTTGAAGTACATAATGACTTTTACTAGAAAATAACACTTCACTGATAGTTTAGGACCTAAAATAGCTAGTAAAGTAAATTTCAATAGAGAATTTTAAACCTAAAATATCTAGTAAGATAACTCTTGCATGAAATATGTTAGGATATTCAAACACTTAGGAGTTAGTTAAGATCAACTTGTTCTAATGGTTCTTTAGGTAAAAGTGTGTTTACTAGTGAGTTTCTTTAGTATGCATTTGTAGTTATGCCATATGAGGGTCACAATATGTTCTAGACATAGAGTGATTCGACAACTCATATTCTCATCTATATTAAAAACTACATTGATTTGTGGCTTAACACTCGATTGATCCATCTTCTCTATTTAAAGAGCATGGAGGATCATTTGTTGATAATCGATTGTGAGAAACGCTTTTGTAAAATAATTTTCTTTTGCATTAATATATTGCCTCAAGTGGCCATATTTGTTGGGTTCGTGGACTATTTCCCTCTTCAAGGATTTTAACCAGGTAAAACTATGAGTGTTTTTATCTTTGATGTAGTCTTGTGAGTGTTTACTAAAGGTGTTGATCCTATGTTAGAATGGCATGATTTGTCGAATACGGTATCAGATCTCATTTGAAAACCAACTCCCATTGTAGATCGAGATCTTGAAGCCATGTTTCCACATTTCTAGTTTCTACTATTTTCATACATTTTTGGGCTGAGAGCAATATTCCATTATGCTTCAAGCACTTTTTTGGGTTAGAAACTCTTTTTCGTTTCACTTGAAAAGGTTTTTGTTTTCCCAAGATACGACCATTTTAGTTAGGTACAAAGGTATAAACCCGGAATATGCCCCTTAATAAAAAAAAATTATAGAGTTAATATCTTGGTTTTCTATTTTTATTTCTGGATTCCTGATCTTTCCACTTTGCATATGCTTTTTTCCATGCATTCTATGCGATCTCAAAAATAAGAAACATAGCAGAATGTGTAACTTAGTTGTAAAGTGAGCTTATAGGGAAAATTAAGAGAAAAAAGGTAATTTTATGAATCCATCACCATGTGCGTCATCGTCTACCTTCCATGTCGAACATTAGTCGTAGTTTAAGCATTTTTGCGAAAGGGGATAACTTTCAGTGTCATTTTTTTAAAAATTGTTTTCTTAGAGCTTTCCATCCAAGTAAATGTTTCAAATTTTTAATCTATATTATTTGTATATTTAAATATGGCCTCACCAAGTGATCATTTTATTACTAGTACCAACTATGTCTCATGGAAATACCATATTGAGGATGTACTAAGAAGTAAAGAATTGTATTGGATTACCTTGGGAAACTAACAAGCCCCCCGTGATGATGAAAATAAAACCAAATGGGATAATAAAAATGACGAGGCACATGGACTAATCATAATCCCCATCTCTCATGATTTAATGTTTCACCTTCAAGGAATTGATGACCTATATAAATATTGTGAAAATATTGAAGATGTGTTTGGTAAACACAATGTGATTCAATCCCACAAGATTGAAAATACGTTAATGACCTTATATCCCATTGATTTTCCTTGCATTGAAGATTATTTATTTAAGTTCAAAACACTTAGACGTTTATTTATAGAATGTGACATAGATATGAAGGATGTGTGATGCATCCATGTTATTCTTTCTAATCTTGGTAGTGCACATTCTATCTTTGCATGTACTTTTTATCCCACTAGATAAGCTTTAGGGAGTGTGTCTAAAGAACCCACTCTTGAGTATTTTTTTGATTATCGCATTAGAGATAATGATAATTTTTCACAACTTGGAGTCATCAACACTACAGGTACATCTAACAAATCCTCAGTGGCCTAGTATAAAGATAAATCCAAGCATCCCAAGAAGAAATGTCCTCATAACAATAGGAAAAACAAGGGTCCCAAACCCTCTCCACCAACTTGAACTCCTAATGGTGGAAAAGGATCAAAATCCAAAAATAAGAAGACTGAAGGGCATTGCAAATTTTGTGTGTGAGATGGTCATCCAGAGTCTAAATGTCTTAAAAATGTGGAAACCTTCGAAGCAACGATGAACAAGCTCAACATCGGTATTGATTATTCTTCTTCTACCTCTTATTCTCATGGACATGCACTTTCTTCTTCCGGTTTCTTCTTCAATGCAACTTCTAATTCTTCCTCCTGAGTGGGTTATTGATTTTGGAGCATCTTATCATATGGCTAAGAATAAGGCCATTTTTTCTTCTCTTAATTGTTAGATTTTGAATGAGCTATGGCTCGTGTATCTTCTTTAATTGTTGTTTTTTAACTATAACTTGAACCATAACTACTACATCAAACCAAGATCATAAGAAGAATAACCATGCACTAGAACACAAGAAGTATCCCGGGAAACCCTTCTCAAAAAGGGAGGAAAACTCAACCAATCCTTTTCTATATCCCTCAAGAGAAAGACCTCCCACACCATCACCAAACCTAGCACACAAGAGGGTGTTGCAATTCTCATAATTTCAGACCACAGCTTCTGAAATAATGACATGACACAATGATAAGTCTGTTTCCTCAATGGGGATTCACCTTTATTTATATAAGAATTGTCACATCAAATGATTTTTTTTTTGGCACAATAGGGCCAACCTCAATAACTCTAAATATGATTAATAATTACCATATTAATTATTATCATTTTATATTAATTATCTTTTACATTATTTATATTTTATATTAAGGTGGGGCCAACATGTACCCTTTACAATACAATTAGGGTTACAAGAAGGTCTGCTTCTTGAACAATATATAAAGGGATATGATATACCCACTACTGCTCATCCACTAGTGGCACATCCATAGGGATGTCCATATATTTGACTCACTACATTACACAAAAGAACCACTTCTTCACACGTTCGCATGTGCTCATCCACAAGCATGTCCACTCAACAGATCTTTCCCACTGCCTCACACAAGAGAGTCATCTGGATTTTCTCCTCAACTCTACTACTCAGAGGAGGCTAATACATCATATTCATTTTTGTTCACATGACGATGCACCCAACACTTTAGGATTTCACACGTTCACCTTGTGCTCAGCCACAAGCACGTCTAACTTAGCAGATTTCCTTTCCCACTAGATAATCATCTGGAGTTCTGCTCAATTCTTTGAATGGATGAGGTCAACTCTACATTTCATCTACATTTTAGGTAGGAACCATGTACCCTTCTTAGGGGCTTTCTCTCAGGTTTGTAAGCTGGAGAAAGACTCACATAGCTGTAATGATCCACATATCACAGGTTTGTAAGCTGGAGAATGTCTCACATAGTTGAAATCATCAACATTAATGAATGTGACACCAAAAATATCTTTGTTGGTGATGATAGATATCTTAGTGTTGTATAATATAGAACAATTCAAGTATATAATAGTCATTTCAATGTTGTATTACGTGCTCCAAGTCTTTCCTATAACCTTTTATCAGTGTATCAAATCATTCATTTAGGTGAAGGTAAAATCGTAGAGTTTTCACCTCACAAAGTTGTAATAAAGGGTTTAAAATATCCTAAGCATGTCATAACATTTGAAATTGATGATGACATTACCAGGTTGTAGAAATATGATAGCTTTGCTTCATCATCTTTTCCATCAATTTTTTTTCATAGCTATGACTTGAGAAAACTTTGGCATGAGTGGTTTGTTCATATAAAATACCGTTCATTGCAAAAACTATGTAATCAACATATGGCGACTGATATTCCTTTTGTTTCATGCATAGATGGTGTATTTTCCGGTTGTGTTCTTGACAAATATCATTTCGATACTTTTGAAAAAAATTCCTCTTGGCACACCTTAACCCCTTTGCATCTTGTTCATAGTGATTTTTGTAGTCTATTTTATCCTCCCCCTTTCTCTGGGTGAAAGTGATTCTTAATTTTCATTGATGACTTCTCCACACGAACTTGGGTTTAATTATTAAAACTTAAGAGAGGATATATTGACAAGTTTTTTGGCATACAAGGCCGTTTTTGAAAAACAATATGGACAACAACTTCAAATATTAAAAGTATATAATTGAGGAGAATATGTGAAAATAAAATTTACAACTTATTATAATGAACATGGAATTCAAGTGAAACACATTTTTCCATGTACACCCTAGGAAAATGGAAATGCTAAGAGAAACAATCACACACAAAAGAAATGTCTAATTTTATGGTCCAATCAAATGAATTGATTCTTCATTATTGGGTGGAAGCAATCATCTATGAAAATCACATAGTAAATGGCACTCCCACAAAGGATTTAGAAAATATAACATCGGAAGAAGAATGGAATAAAATTAACACATATGTAAGTCACTTCCATTTATTTGGTAGTGTAGCATTAGATCACATTTCTCATGACAATATGAAAGCATTGCAGCCTAAAAGTGAGAAGTGCATTTTTATTGGATATTCTAAATATGTCAAAGGTTACAGACTTATTCATTCTCATTCCAATGAAATTATTATTATAAGAGATGCTAAATTCATTGAAAATATCTTGGCATGCGAGCCTAATTCGATTGTGTTTGTGCCATATTCAGTCTGCAATCCATCTTTGGCTTTTGTGCTATCGTTTATTCCCATTCTTCTTTTTTCTTTAGATGGTGTTAGTGAGGATGAAAATCCACCTCCTCCTACTCACCTTCCTCTAGATGAGTCCATCGAACATGAACCTTCACCGACACCACCACTTCCCACATGAGTTTTTCCAACATGAGAAGAAACTGGTGATCTTTCTAGTTATCCTAGAGATCGACGTCATAAAACATTCACATTTCCAGTGAGCCTCTTCTCTTTTAACTCGAGTTTTAGAGGATCATTTTCCAGACTTATTTGCATAAGCTTATGAGAGTCCACATTGAGAGATCGCAAGGAATGAAGAGTATCTCTCTTTAATGGTATATGATACTTGGTATCTTCTACCACCTTCAAAAGGAAAAAATGACTTGTAAGATGTAAATATGTGTATAAAACTAAGTATGAATCAGATGGAAGTGTTGAAATACACAAGGACTAGTTAGTTTCTAAAGGATTTTCTCAGGTTGATCAAGGAACTAGCTATAATGAAATCTCTTCTCCCATATCCAAAATGAATTCCATCCTCCTTGTTATAGCCTTTGTTACCTCACATAAATGGGAAGTCCATTTGGTGGTTGTTAAACACTACTTCTTGCATGGGAATTTGCAAGAATAAATATGCATGGGACAACCTCATGATTGCATTTAGAAATATTCCAGCATTGTTTGTAACCTTAAGAAATCTATTTATGGTATAAATCAAAATCCTCGAGTTTGGTATGCAAAAAATGACAATTTTCTTCTTGACACTAGATTTTCTAGATGTCATTCTTACCCTAATGTATATAAGAATATTATAGTAAGTCATATCATAATACTTTTTCTTTATGTTGATGAAGTTATCCTCATTGGTAGTCACCATAAACTTTTAACTTGTGTGAAATTCAACCTTAAAAAGAAATTTGACATGACAAACTTAGTTTATTTGCATTTTTTTCATTGGCCTCAAAGTATTGTGAACCAAGGAAGGAATTTTTCTTTTGCAGTCTAAGTATGCTTGTGACATTATTCAACACTTTCACATGGTTGATTCTAAACCATACCCTTAACCCTTCTAGTCTGGATTCAAATTTGCCTCCACATGCACTACTCCTAAATTCGATGCCACTTTATACCATGAGTTAGTTGGTATCCTCTTATATTTGACTCGTTCTCATTCTTCTATTGCCTTTGTTGTTGGTCTTATTGCTCACTATATAAAAACACCCCATGAAAGACATTAAAAACAACAAAAATGATATTATTTGATATGTTTTGGGTACAATTCAGTTTGGGATACATTATAGTTCATGGGGACTCCTTTTTTCGTTGGTTTCATTGATTCATATTTGGGTCGCTAGTCTTGTTGATTGAAAGTCTACTATAGGTTATCTTTTCAACCTTTGTTCTGGACCTGTCACATGGGCTTGTAAGAAACAATAGACTCTTTCTCCTTCTTCAGTAGAAGAAAAGTACCAAGCAATGGTTATTACAAGTCAAGAAGCCTTGTAGCTTTGACAGATCCTTTTAGAGTTTTGATTCGAGAAGCACCATCCAATGACCCTCTCATGTAACAATTAGAGTTCCATCAAGATTGAAAAAGATCAAATTCAACATTACTGCATCAAACACATTGAGCTACACATGCACTTCATCAAAAAGATCATTCATGATCGAGTTATTGAAGTGTTTTTTTCCCCTACAAAAGATCAAATTGTAGACATTTTCACAAAGTCTCTTAAAGAAGAAGAATTTTCTAAACTTCAATCTATGTTAAAAGTTCATAAATTATCATTAAAGGAGAATAAGTTCTGATACCTCATTTATTTCTAAAAATATTTCTAAATATTTAATTTTTTAAGAATTAATTATATATATATAATTTTTAAATATTTTAATATTAGATTTACCATTATATTCATATAACTTCTTCTTATTATTATTTTTAATATAACATTCTATAAATTATTATCTTAATTTTGTAATTAACTAATAATAACGCTTCATTTAAGACGATTATTATTTAAATTGTACTCCCCGATGATATATATCAAAGTTGTTCTCTTCCTATTTTATATTTGATATTGGTCAATATAGTTATATATTTAATGAATGTTCATTTTTTCAGAAATAAATATTAAATTGTCGAAACAAAATATTTCAGTTGTAGATATGTACTTATGTTTCTTAAATTAAGTTTTCAATAAGTAAAAATTGACACATTTTCTTATTTTGTAATCATATTGATATTGACTTTGTTTAAAGTAAATATGGATAGATTTTCTCATTTTATAAGCATAATGATATTGGCATTGTCTAAAGCTTTTAAGTTTTTAATTTCAATTAATTGACACATGTAATCATATTGATATTGACTTTGTTTAAAGTAAATATGGATAGATTTTCTCATTTTATAAGCATAATGATATTGGCATTGTCTAAAGTTTTTTATTTTTTAATTTCAATTAATTGACACATTTTCTTATTTTGTAATCATATTGATATTGACTTTGTTTAAAGTAAATATGGATAGATTTTTTCATTTTATAAGCATAATGATATTGCCATTGTTTAAATTTTTTTATTTTTTTATTTCAATTAGAACTTTATATTATATAAGGGTTGCACGGAAGCTTCTTAGCAAGTTTAAAACGTTTTATAATTTTTTTCTATTTTCTATACATTTCCCTATTGCTAGCATATTTACAATTACATAAACTTTCCTAATTAATATGTCTATGTATTCTACTTACAAATGTTCTTTACATACTTTCCCAATAAGAATATATATTTTAAAACGTTAACAATGGGAAGACTCATATTAACTTCCTACACTCCCCTTTGATAAGGAGTATTTTCTTCGATGTTCATTGAAACTACATCCCAACCCCTCTTCTCGTCTTATGATATTCCAAGGTGTGAAATTGTAGATTCATGGTTAATTGAGTATGACTGAGAATTTTGAGGCATAAATACAGATATTAATGGTTGACATTCAATATCAAGGATATCTATGCATTGAACAAGAATGGAAATGGTTTCATCTAGATCCCCTAATTTCCCTGAAACTTGTGGAAGGCTTGAACTGTTGGCTTCGACCATTTTCTCATGTTATCTAAAAATACATTTAACATCTCTCCAAGAGGGATCCATGCTTTCCAAACTAGCAATACAAATAAAACACCACTCAAATTTTATCACAAATGTAA
The DNA here is from genome assembly GCA_009831015.1 of Picea engelmannii. NCBI lineage: Eukaryota > Viridiplantae > Streptophyta > Pinopsida > Pinales > Pinaceae > Picea > Picea engelmannii. The sequence goes on along the minus strand of ML837438.1, from coordinate 2,062 downwards.
CAACAAGTGTAGCCGTAAGTGTAACAACAAGTGTAACATCAAATGTGATAGAAAGTACAAAAAGTGTAACATCAAGAGTGTCATTAAAATTGACAAAAAATCTAACGAAAACACCATACTCTGGTGCCACAAGGGAGAAACTTCAAGACTCGAGCCATTACACCATGAAACTGTGATTCATACATACCTGAATTTGTACGATTAACCTCGAAGAAACTCAAATATATGCAATCGACTACTACATTTTCATGTCATCGTGTAGGCCATGCCAACACATGGATGACAATTCCCACTCCTTAATAATTATCCATTCCTATTAAAGTGCTTCTCATATGAATTAAGTGAGGGGGAGCTATCTTCTTAGCCCATGGATTTTGATTATTCCTTCTTCCAATCTTATCCCTTCTTTATCCCCTCAATTATCACTTGAATTTTTGTCATGCTTAATATGGTACAAGGATTATTCTTCAAATTTAGATAGAAGGGTGAGAGAAAGAGACATGATACCAATTAGTATAGTATATTGTTCCCAAAAATATTCTTTTTTATTAGTGATCTTGTCACCATCATTAAATCACACAGGATAGAAAGCTCGAGGATTACTATATCTTTAGTGAGCCTGAGACCTTCCAATACAACATATGTTTCCCAATGTTATTAGATATGTTACCTAGGACCCAAGCATAGAAGGCAACTTAATTTCCTCCAAGATCATGGATAATAACCCTTGTACCTACCACACCTGGTTTATCTCAAGAGGATTGATCAAATAAACAAATATTGGATCGTGGAAGAGAGAGCCACTCCTTAAATTATTGCTCAGATTTTTGGTTCTCCCATTTAGGTAAAGAGATGCTCGTTTGTTTGGAAGGAGATATTGGTGTACTTCCTTGAATTTTTCCACCCATTCCCCTTCACAAATATCAAGTGATTGATATTTCTGACTTAGTCAGTGTTGAATATATTCGGAAAGTAAGGAAATGGATGTGGAAGCAATTTATCCTATAGAACTTGATTCATCTCTACATATTTTTTTATTTCATGAGAGCAAGAGACTCCAACAAACATATTTAGGTAAAACCTCTAATGTTTGTTTGAAGTGAATTTTCTTCTTGAAACTCCCATTGTATTTTCTCGACCACTGTGTGAACTATTCATCATATAAATGTGGCCAAACAAACTTGTGTAATAATCCAGCTAGAGCAAGGGACTAGATCTATTTTTCATAGCAACAATCCACAAAAAAAATGTTGGATTGATTCCTCGTTACCAAGCCATAAAACATAGAGATATTTATGTATAATTCCTCATTTTTTGAAGTTTTTCTAGGTGAGAATATTCTTGTGGGAAAGAAACCAATAAAATATATTGATTTTAGGTATCCCATGACTATGTGAAATAGTCCTTCACATGCCTCAACATTCATAATTAGTGGATTCCTATAGCAAGGAATGATACAATTTTCACTATATAGTTTGAATCACCCCAACCATGAGAGTCTACATGATAGCTATTCTAAGATGTCCAGTTGTGCAAGGAGAAAATAAGGGATTAATATAGAGGGAACATGTCAGAAGGAGGGGAGAGAGAAAACCATTGTGGCCATGTCCTAGACTTTGAATTCCCTAAATAAAATTAGAAATGCATCTGGATCCCTTTCTCAACAATCCAAGCCCTTAAGGGAGCTATATCCAAATGTAGAGAGAGGAATGCCCTACCCATAATATTTTCCTCCCACAGATTGATGTGCCTACTATTTCCAGGTATCCATGATGGCATTTCATGGATAAGGAGAATTGTTTCAAGAAGAAGTTTAAATATTTGTGATCCTTTATCAACGTTTTGCGGATTTTTTAGGAATTCATGTCTTGTTCATGAGAAATATTTGTTTTCAAACGACTTGTTTCCACCAACCTGGTTTTCTAGAAATAAATATTCATAGCAATTTTTCTCTCATTGCTAGATTCATAAATTTGGGATCTCAGATACCCAATCCACCCCTATTCTTAGAACAAATCACTTGATTCCAATTGATAATGTGATTTTTTTTTTCCCTCCTTAC
>ML837437.1:6238-37761 GCA_009831015.1 Picea engelmannii | reverse complement strand
TTTATTTTTAAAATATAAAATAATGTATTCTTTTAACACATGACTGTTCGAAAAGTTTTAGCCGTTGTTTGGGATTCACGTCCTTCAAGGATGTTAATTAATTACACAATTAATATTGCTTGTGACAATGAAATCGACCCGTCGTCGACTATGGAAATCACATTAATAATGCAATGTCAGATAATAGATGTCTAACATGTACCTAATGTCGAGGTCATCATCGTACAGGAAACCCAACCTCCAAATATTTTCGGACTCACAACAACATTGTAATTGTCGTGACAAAGCAACACTAAATTCGATGCTCTTTGCAAGTCTAACAACCCTGCAGTCTAAGTTCTTTGACAATGACATGCCTACTTGTTCACCACATTATCGCCCTGTAGCCAATGGAATTGTTCCCATTGCCACCACTAGTGGCAATGTCCAAAGCTGAAGTTATCTAGAGCCTGGAATCACCACCATTGTGGATGCCTGCAGCTGAAGCTACCTGGAGCCTGGGGTCATGACTTGTTACACTTGACAATATTACCAGTAGTGATTGAAAGTTGATTATATCTCGAGTATGTTACTACATCCAGAGGTCTCTCAACAAACTTTGAGATAGAAGTTGGCTATATGTTAAGTCTATTACAAATTTGAGATAGAAGGTTCTATAATTTTATAATGTTTATTCAACCACTCATACAGTTTCTCACCTTTGTGAAGATCCAAATTTATAATTTCCTTATGAGTATATTCGGGCATGGAGTAATATTTGGTGTCACTTCCAAATATTCCAAACCATTTTGTGAGCCACAATATCTGCCACTCCTATCACGAAAGATTTATTCTAGTTCGATATGCAACATTTGATACACTTTCCAAATTTGTGTTGTTGGAAGAAGTTATATACTTCAACAAAGGATCATTTTGCAGGTGAATTGAACGTCCCTTCCAATTTACAACAATAAAAAAAAAGAAATTTAAGATACAAATCTTCGAGTAGGCCTTTGAACCAAACAAACAATCGAATATAGGGAGAATAACAGTCACAAGATACTTGAATTTTTTGTCTCGGCTTTTCTTGCCTAACATAATTTTTTCCCCCCAAAGATGATGTCACATAAAACCACTTCCTCATCTTTGAATTGGGCCTGAATCACATCTTTAAGTTATCTCATATGTGGATGACCAGGAACATTACAAGGAAGGCACCTTAAACCCCAAGTTTGCGATGATAGAGGGAAATTAACACTTAGAAAAGTATGTAATGTTGAATAAAAATATAATGCAGGCAGTTCATATCTAGAAGAGACAAACTATTCAAGAAGTTGGGATAGATCTAGCTGGTAGCACCCATGAAGTCCAAGACTTGAAATTGATATTCAACTCATTTTTTTTAACCAGGCAAGCATTTGATGATCAAGTTGGAATCTATAAAATATTGTCTATAGTTTTTTTTTTTTGTAACTAGGGGAATCGGTAACAACGACAGTATTGTACTCGCGTGACACGGGGTCAAATCCTTCCGTTTGCCTTATAAACCCTAGGGATAAACACACAACCCGCAAGCACTCCCTCTGAGTAAATCGGGGTGAGAATCGACATTGAGACCTCTTTTTACATATTTCCTTCCCTTTACACAGCACTTGTCAATCGATCTACACCCTTGCGAGCAATTGTCTACAGGCTTGATTCTTGTACATATTTTATTTTTTTGTCTGCGGGATCCCCAATCGTAGTCATTATGGTAGACACATTTAAATTTCAGAGAATATGTGATGAACTATTTCAAGACAACTATTTTGGAAAATAATCTCAGTGATTTTTTTGTAACCCAATTTATCTTAATATAAAATATTTGCGGTTTTTGTATGGTGTTCTCCAATGTCTAATCTTGTTTTTTATTTTTATTTTGTATTTTTTTTTTAAATTGACTCATTTTCATGTACAACTATTGATATATGAATTCAACCTCTTTCTACAAGAATTTAAGACACTCTTTGATCCATAGTTAAACATGCACGACATGCTTTTTTTACTCCTGCCCATCACTTCGATTTAAATAAAAGCTACTATGTTTGCTCCTTACATTTTACATGGAAGAATAATTTGTGATAGGAAATAGTTATGTGGCACCCACCCTATACTTAAGAAAGAAATGGGCCGACCCGTCCTGCTTTCATTCTTCAGGGCCCCGTATATAGAATCAATTAATGACTATTTCAACATGGCAACTCACATGTTGACTTCATGTTCCTGTTCAATATTGTATATATATTACAACTTCTTCTATTTGAGAATATCCTTGCATATAAAAACTGTTATGTCATATATATATATATATATACATTTTTTTTTTCTATTTCTTATGGGTTTGAACGAAATTTGCGAGCCAAAAAACACCCTACAAATTGGAAGATGCTTTAAATTTGGACCACAAATAATCTATTAAGATATATTAATATGAATACTATTGGAATAAATATAAACAAATTCTCTTTAAACTTGAAGTTGTCTTTGTCAACCCCCAAGTATATTGCATAGTTGAGACTAAATGTTCATTTCTCCCTTTATTTTCCCTCCTCTATACTTACCCATTTTTCCCTTGTCTTCTTCCCCTCTATTATCCCTTTCTGGTTCTATACGTATTCACAATTCTATGATCATGGCTTCCCGAGTTAGCGGATTGGCAGATGCTCATCTTCATCTATATCTTCACATCATGAGCTTGATCGACCACCGTCCCTTTCAATACTTAGCCAATTATCTGGCCATTGAGTCCCAAGTTATAGCTACCAAACACTTATGCCCCCTGTTCCGTTATATACATCTTGCACCCAAAAACTTCCTTGATATGCAATTTATGCTTTTACTAGTGAGAAATCACCAAGGGTTCGAAAAGATTGGCATTAATAAACGAACAGTAGATGTTGTTATGTGATATACTTACCCCTTTTTCCCTTTTCCTGGTCTCCTCTATTATCCCTTTCTGGTTATATACTTATTCTCATTTCTATGATCGTGGGTTCCTGGATTCACAGACTGACATATATTCATCTCCATATATATCCTCACATCACGAGTCCGACCAATCGTTGTTCCTTTCCATACTTAGCCAATTTTATGGCTACTATTTCCGAGGTTGGCACTATCAAAATCTCCTTCTTCTTGTTCCATGATATACATCTTGCACTCAAAACTTATGTGATCTACAATTCCACCCCAAACTCGTCGAACTCACAAGCTTCACTCTACCCAGGTTCAAAAATATTTCAAAGCATCTATCACTGCCTTCCTTCCCCAATACCTTTTCACCCTTCGCAATGCACATTAATTATGGTTTTACTAGTGACAACTCAACACATTGGTAAGAAACAATTGGAATTAACAATAAAAAACCTCGAGGACATCTCCCATTAACACGCATTAAACCACCATTTATGGTACTCCGAATGAACGTCGGTACTTTCCATACTTACCCAAATTTTTCCACGTGTTTTGTGATATACATCTTGAACCCAAAAATTCTGTGATCTACAATTCCACCCTAGGCTCCTCCAACTCACAAGCTTCACTCTACCCGGGTTCACAAAAAGTTTCAAATAATTTATCTCTCCCTTCCATGCCTGCCACATTCGCACCCTTCCCAATGCACATTAATTATTTCGGCCTCTAGATTGCACTTCCATTGTTCCATGACCTACAAACAACACACGGACCTCCGCAATATAAAAATTGACTTCCAGACTCCCACATTGTCCCATATTCCATGTTACACATTATGCATTCAAAAGTTATGATCCATACAATTTGAACTTCGGGGCCTCACGTCTTCTGGGGAACCCTTGTCACCCTATTTTGGATCTTCGGGTTGGCGGGTTCACAAAATCTCTAATTCCTAGTCACTATTTCCTGTGCCTGCCACCTTTGTACTTCTTTCCAAATATGGAACAACAAAGGTTTAATGCTAAGATTTCATCATGCAAAAATCGTAAATATTGTCATTAATAATAAGAAGGCTCGAGGAGACAGTCACACTGACTATCCCTACACAACTTGTCCAGAAACATGCAGAAACGATCTTGCCAGGTAATGGGATATCTATTAAAAATTTCAATATATTAGCGAAAATGAGTCTGGCCTACTGCTTCCCCATTCCATACTTAGACACTTTTTTGATTGTGGGTTCCCAGACTTGCGGGCTGAATATTGTGTTTTCAATGTTCCACGACTTGCAAACAGTACCCAAAGTTTCATGATATACAATTTGTCTGTTGGAATGCCCCATCATGAGCCCGACCGTCTGTCGTTTCTTTCAATACTTAGCTACAAGCTGACTGTATGTTCATAACATGGTAAATTTCCATGGTTTCACATGCTGCAACCACTGTGTATCGAGTCCAGCCCACTGTTTCCCTATTCCATACTTAGATACTTTTTCAATTGCGGGTTCCCGGACTAGCGGGCTCAAGATTGTGTTTCTAATGTTCTGCGACTTGCAAATAGTACCCAGAGTTATGTGATATACAATTTCTCCGCTGGAATGCCTCATCATGCCCTCTTTCGTGTTACACATTTTGCGTTGAACACTTCTGAGACATACAATTTGACCCTCAGGACCTCACCTCTGTTGGTTATATCTTCTAACCCTGTTTTGAAGCCCGATCGACTGCTTTCGATAATTAACCATTCCTTAATTGTTGTTCCTTGTCCCCACCACCTTCGTACTTCTTTATGGATATGCAATTAGTAAGATTTAATGCTAACAGTTCATCATGCAGGAACTGTAAATATTTCCATTCATGAGTGAAAGGCTCGAGGAGATCTTCCAGACTTCTGTGATATACAAATTGACTGATGGACTCCCACATCATACCCTGTTTCATGTTACACATTTTTCACTCAAAAGTTTCGAGACATACAATTTGACCGTCGGGGAATCATGTCTCCTCGGGAACCCTTGTCACCCTAGTTTGAAGCATGTCCGACCACTTTCTATACTTTCCCATTTCATGGAATCTCTTTCGCAGATCCTCGGGTTGGCAGGTTCACGAAATCTCCAATTCCTGGTCATTGTTTCTTGTGCCCTCCACCTTCGCACTTATTTCAAAGTATGCAACGAACAAGGTTTAATGCTAACATTTCATCATGAAACAACCATACAGATAGTCACTAATAAGCAAAAGGCCCAATGAAACAGTCACATTGACTATCGCTACACAAATTTCCCAGAAACATGCAGAAAAGATCTTTCTAGGTAATGGGATATCTATTACAAATTTCAATATATTAGAGAAAATGAGTCCGGCCTACCATTTCCCTATTCCATTCTTAGCCACTTTTTCGATTGTGGGTTCCCAGACAAGCGGGCTCACAATTGCGCTTACAGTGTTTTGTGGCCTGCAAAGAGTACCCAGAGTTTCACGATCGAGGAATTGACCTCTGGATTGTCCCATCATTCCCTCTTCTGTGTTATGCATTTTGCACTCAAAACTTCCGAGACAAACAATTTGACTGTCGGTCCCTCACCTCTCATGGTTATACCTTGTAACTCTATTTTGAAGCCCGACCGACCTCTTTCGATAATTATCCATTCCTTAATTGATCCTTCTCGTCGCTGTAACCTTCGTACTTCTTTCTAAATATGCAATTAGTAAGCTTTGATGCTAACAAATCATCATGTAGGAACCGTCAACATTGTCATTAATGAGCAAAATGATCGAGGAGATCTCTCATTAATACGCATTAAACCAAGATCCACGGAGAGTTATATTATCCCTTCCTATTGTTCATCTCAAATAGCATGGAATGTCTTTCGCGGGTCATCGCATTGGCGCGTTCACGAAATCTCCAATCCTTAATTTCTCTTCGTCGTACCCACCATCTTCACAATTCTAAGTATGCAATAACTAGTCTTTAACGCTAACAACGCATCATGCAATGATCGTAGAGATTGTCATTAATGAGAGAAAGGATCGAGGAGATATCCCATTCAAACGCATTGGACCAAGATTTGCGGAGGGTTATATTATCCCTTCCAATTCTTCATTTCAAACATCGTCTGGAGAAAATGAATGTTCTTGTAAACTTATGGCATCATCTCGACAACAATTTTTTGGAGATACAATGAATATCTTTGGGCATGAGGACCAGAACTTCCAGTGGTCTAGGGAATACTCTTACTATTCATCCTGTTCCACCCAGAACAAAGTGATTTGGACCTCTGGAATCACTCATGTAGGTTGTGTCCCTGAAGTTTTTTACTGTAAGGAGGTGGTCTCTTGGTGCGCCGAAAAATATATTTCAAGCCAAATAATTATTCCACTATGCGACCATTCTCCTATTTGTTTGTCACCTCAGGTCTTCCACAATATGTTAAGATTTCCAGAGCCAACATTGACCTTCAAAGGACAATACTGCAAGCAATTTCTATAAAAACATGATAATGGGTTGGACCTCTTACCCGAGTTCCTGGAAGACTCGACAACAGTTCCTGAAGATATCACAAAGTTGCAGGTCAGTTCCTTTAGAAATCCATTCCAGGAAATTTCCTGGTTGTTTACAAGAATAACAGAACAAGAATCCATGGCAAGCATTTCCCTCATGGTTCTTTATATTTCATATTTCAAAGTCAAGGAACAATCCATTTTTGACTGGGGGAAGCTAATTTCCATTGAAATCTGTTCCCAATTGTCACGATTCAAAGAAGAGAATAAATTTTATATGTCATCCTACTTGGTTTTCACCATAGCACATTGTTGTCTGTTTCCAAAACTGTCTTTGTCCAAGAAGATAAACTATGAATTTGACCTAGTAACATTCTGGTACTAGGCCTTGTGGAGGCACAAGGCCTCCCATTGTTTTTATGAGGTTTTTAATGACTTTGTCTCACTTTTCAAGGATTTATTGTTAGGAAAGGATGCTCCCTAGTGCTAGAGGGAAAACCCCCCTATGACTACACCAGGGTTCAGAATGAAGGCAGATCAATTAGCCATCTAAAAGTAAACTACTTCTCTAACTACCCCAAGCATACCAAAACTCATACAAGAAAAGAAAAGATGAGAGGGATCGGGTAACTATACCACTACTCTGCATCTGGTGATGATCCACTCGCGCTTGAAATATTCGTTGACTACACACCTCCTCCCAAGGTTGGCCTGCATTAAAAGATAAACAAACATAAAGATACAAGCATGCTATTCATATACAAATTAGGGTTAGATCTTAAAATGTCAAAACTTAAACCATTAAAAGAATTCAATACACCATGATTTGGGACAGGAAAAGTACTTATTTTATTAACAACTCAATGATTATAAATTTACAACCAAAGGCGACTACTGCTCCACGAACCTGGTCTGGGCTCCTCTTCACCAAGCTGCAAGCGCACCTTTGTATGGCTTCTCCTCTCAGCCTTCTGATCTCTTCTTGGGAAGTGAATGGGTTCTGGTGGAGGAAGAAGGGCTAATTGGGGAATGTTGAGGCAATTCTCACAAAGGGCTACAATAACTTGGGCAAGGAGGGGATGTGAAACAAGCAGAGTTTCACAGTTCTTATGTCTAGATATGGAATGAGAACCCAACACATCATTTTATATGACAAAAGTATGGTTATTTGGTTGGGTGATGGGCTATAGGTGGTGGATTAGTTGGGAAACTACCCAATAGCCTGTAATCTCAATGAATTCCTTGTAACGTTTTATTTTTTGTAACTTTGTAAGTATACATGGGTTGTAATGGTGAAGTAAGCATATGTATGCGGGTTGTAGTGGTGCAACAAGAGTATGTATGCGGACAATATTGGTTAAGGGCGCGTACATCTTCAAAAAAATGGTTTTTTAGAAGAGAAACTTAGTAGTCCTTTGGCACAAAATGCAAGTAAGAGGGCCAAAGGCAAGGTATGCATGTGTAGAGAAATTCAGGGTTATAAAAGATGCCCCCTAATGTGTGAGGTCAGAAGAACATCTGATGGCTGAAATACATTACAAAATATTCACAAATGTATGAAACGAGTGAGCCCAGGACCAAAGTTCTGGAGGTGCCATCTGCAAAATAACAATTGTCTCTCCAAGGTGGGCATACCCATGCTTGGGATGAAATAAATCATGGATGCCAATCAAATACACTGCAGATCCATGTCATATAACTATATAAAGTGTAGTTGTGAGCAATACACATCGGATCTACATCTAAAAATCAAATATATACAAGTATAGTATCCATCTTCAAGAAGCCAATAACGCCCGATGGCTGGAGATGAGGTATTCATAGCTTGAGAAACAACTTCAAGATATTCAAAACTTAGGTAGGAGTGCAATGTGAGTGTATGACTTCACTACCCAGAGGTCGTCAACGACTCGTTGGGAAGAGACAAGAGGATCTCGATGATCAGGCAGAGAACTTCATTGATGTTGAACAAGGACTTGATTGGACTTTCATGATGGATGGGACATGAGGTCAAGAGACAAACTGTCGAAGGGCCGACTAAGTTTGGGTGAAACTTCCCTTGGACAAAATCACGAAAGATGATCAGACTCAGGCAACGGGAAATTGATATAAGTTCACGATGTAGGGGACAACGCAAACTCTCCATGTGTTTGGAAGAGTAACCAAATGGAGGACACAACTCTATGTAGTGTGAGCAACTTTCTAAGGTCATATTAGATCCCAATAATTTACAAACAAACGGAAGGATGTGCTTTGTCCAAGGGAAAATCATTGTGCTTCCAAAAAAGAATATATATTTCCTGTCCCCTCTTTTTTGGTTTTTTTTATTTTTTTGTCTTTTTCAATTTTTTAAAGAGCTTGAAAAAGAATAAAAGAATGCTATGTTACAAAGGAGGAATGAGTGTCTCAAGTAAGAATACTAGTTCCAGATGCAAGGAACACACTAATTATTAGAGAAAGGAGACATGTGCAGGAAAAGGACACTCGTGGAAAATTCCTCCATGGGTCAAGGTGTCAGGTCGCATAGGCAAACTTCTAGAAGTCTCATGTATAAGGCATGCTTCAAAGGTTCAGTTGAGAGAAACATGGACCCGGCATTATTCCAAATATGCAGAGATGCAAATGTGATTAGCAAGACACAATGAAACCCCCTTCAATGTAATTTTAACGAGCCCAGAGAAGGTAAGCTCGATAATTTTTTCACATTTAGAGAGTCTGAAAAAGGTAAAAGAAGACTTCTAGGGGTACCTTTTTCGGAGATAGTCTAGTCAGTTCAAAAAAGGGGTAAACTAGCACCAAAAAGACGTCGATTCAAAACCATTTTAACAAGTGTGACAAAGAAAAGATCACTCGGCAATATTTTCAATTTTAAGGAGTCTGAAAAGAGATTAACTATGGACTCACAACCTTTTTTTGGATTTATTCTCCTTAGCCCGAAAAGTATAAAATTTACTGAGGATAACTCTCTCGGTGAGACGAATCTCCCGAGGCGAACCTTTTTCCTCCATAATTCGCAGCCCAGAAAAGGGGTAAAATCATGCCAGTAGATGTTCTTCTGGACCAATTTAACGAGTGTGAAGGAACAAGGTCACTTGAAGATCTTTTCAATTTTAGGGAGTCTGAAAAGCGCTTAACTATGGACTCCGTGGGGGTTCATTTTTCATAAGTAATATCCAAGGACTGAAAAATGTGATAAACCAAAACCAAGGAGAATGTTCCTTTTTTGTAAATTTAGTCCCTCAAGCCCGAAAAAGGGTTAAACTTATACCTGAGAATACTCTTCTAGCGAACCAAAGTTCCTAAAGTATACCTTTGTTCGTAAAATTGACCATCCGGACCGAAAAAGGGGTAAACTATCGTCGGATAGATGTTCCTTCAAGTTTGAGTTTGGCAAGCGTGAAGGACAACAAGATCTCTCGACAACATTTTCATGTTTGGAGAGTCTAAAAAGGGCTTAAAGAAGACTCCAGAAGGTTAATTTTCTCAGTTAATCCAGACAAGATCGAAAAGCATAAATGCAGTCTCGTTGGATGTTTCTTTCGGATTTCAAAGTGAGCTTGAAAGACAACAAAACTTGCTCATTTTGGGAGTCCCGAGTGTGAGGCCAAGAGTGATGGTGCATCAGACGAATGAGGCTCAATCTCATAATCATAACAGGGCTAATAAGAACTCCCAAGCCTAAAGTCATTATAGACACTATGGATGTCAAAATGCAACAAGGATCTATCTAGGGCATCCATGTAAAGGTAGGCTATACCACCTAATCACAACACTTCTAAAGAATCAATGAAGGTTCTGTGTCACAATTTGGTGGGATCGATCCTATGGAAAAGTGAAAAAGACAACGAGATGCAGAAAGTGGACATGAAATCCTAACTTATATGCAAAAAGTTGGAAAAAAATGACTCTTGCCAAAGGATTTTTTAAAGTGACCCACCTCCCCAAAAGTTACCAAACTAAAAGGAAAATTGTATCATAACTTCCAATAAGAAACTCAAGAATGAAATTAAATGATTTCCAAGCCATAAAAAAACGACAAAGGGGGTCAAAAAAGTGCTAAAAAGGGTAAAAAAAGTCTATAAATAGAAGTTCACTGCTCATTTTCACCATTACAATTGGAAAATTGACCAAAAGGTAAAAAAAAAAAACCTTTGCTAAAGAAGTTGATTCTGGGAGCTTCAGAGGACGAAACAAACTTCTACTCAGACCAAGTAAGTACAAACGCATCCCTCCTGCATTTCCATTATTCCTTTATGTATTCTTTTTTGTTTTTTGGGGGGCGCACTCTCCTAAAAAAGGGAGGCCCTATGTGTATGCGGGTTGTCCAAGGACTGCCCACGTAGGTACTCGAGGAAAAAATATTATGTCCACGTACATACGCGACTGTGACTAAAACAACCCGCGTACACCCTCAAAAGCATGGAAAAAATAAAAATGAAAGAGCTAACTCCCCTTTGAACCGTCATGGAATAGGATGTATGTCCATTGGAGGGAGAAGGAACACGAGGATATTTATATCTTTGTCGATGAGGACCCTGTTGCCATTGTCACATTGAAACAATGTGGGTTGTGGAAGTTCTCCTAGTGTCCTTTTATGAGGGCACAACCCAGGTTACTGAACACCTTGGTGGATTACTGACATCCAGATGCAGAGGCATTTATTATAGAGGGTAATTCATTGAATAAAATGACTGAGGACATATACTTATTGATTGGCCTCTCAAGGAGAGGGGAACCAGTCAATCTGCACACTTTTCCCCCTGGGCCTTTCAACATTGAAGACTACATCAGGATGCATTGTGAGGTTGACACTAAGAAAGTAGGTTCTCAAGTGACCATAAACAAGATCACCAACTTGTCACTAAAGGTGATCCTATTAATTATTGGGTGGATCACTGGATCCACGGTCCTACACCAGGATTCTTGGGCGCACATGCATTGTGAAGTTTAGTGCCTAGAGGCACATATTTACGAATGGAGCACAACCATGCTCACTTGCATGAAGAGGCAGCTGAGAGAGTGTCGAGAGAATTGCAACAATAACTTTGGGTTTGGAACCATTCTATGCTCGCTCTTCTTCGAGAGGGTACCCAGTATGAGTCCCAAAGAGACTGTATGGGGGCATGTGGCCTCCTTCCCAATAGTATGTAGATGTGCAGCATTGTTGCCTCGACAGGGGGAAGGAAGGACCATAGAGGCCTTCGACGACAAATTCTTTGACTAGTGGGCATGGTAGATTCCAGCCATAGAGGAATACCCCTATGCTGGAATCAACTTCTCCAGAGATATGGATATGCCCATACCTCCCGGAGAGGAGCAAGGAGAGCTAGGTACATGTTTTTTAAAATTATTTAATTTTTAATTTATTTTATATAAATCATTTTATATGCATCAGAGTAGTGACATCTACGTATATTTTATGTACAGACGTGGGACCAGTGTGCCCGACAGACTTCACGAGGACTCGACGGAGTCCTCAACTAAAAGTGGGACCAACAACATTCGGTGGACCAACATCCGCAGGGGGACCTCCATCCGGAGAGGCTGAGAGAGTTTTGAGGCTGGTGGAGAAGAACCTCACTGCACTCACTCATACAGTTCCCATGGCCGAGATCGAGGATATCCCTCCATCCATGCAACCTCATGTAGTTGGGGTGCCACAAACTTGGGTCCAACCTTTCCGGCATTTGGCTAATGCCATCGTTCACTACGAAAGGGCCAATAGGCCCTAAGATTATATAGGCTGGAATTATTATGTTCCGAGAGAACTTTTTGTATATTCTTGAGGGCATAAGCCCCATGATGTATGCCAAATCTTATTTTTGAGCCGTTCGTGCCCACCTATGTACTCTGACACATTTTGAGATATTATATATATATATATATATATATACATCTTTATGTCTTATGGATCACATTTATTACAAATATATGTACATGTGTATGTGTGTGCTTATCTTTATGTGTGTGCAACATGCCAATCTAATACTTGATTAGCTAGAGTATCTTTCATTTGATTTAATCTCCTAGGAACATGGATATACGTAATGTAATCAAAGTAATGTTCTAAGAGACGTACCCTAAGGAAACATCGGTGTAAACTAGGATCATAAACGTGATAAACTCCATTTAATTGGGACACAACAAACTGATCATCTAAGTAGACCCAGAGGTGAGAAATGCCATGCAAAAAAGCATCACGAAGAAACTCTATCACTGCGATGTAATCGATGACATTGTTTGTGGTGTCACCTAGACATATACCTATGGAAGATAGAAACTAGCCTTCACGTGTGAAAATCACCCAAGCTACAGAAGAAATCCTCTGAGTATGTTGGCTAGCACTGTCTGTGAACCCAATGAACACCTCCGATTCACTTGACATATGCCACAGTGAAAAATATGACCTAAATAACGCCACATCCATAAAGAAAAAAGACAAAAATTGTATAAGAACTATACATATGTACAAGAAGTCACCCAGGCGACCAACCTAAGAGTAATACTTATTGAGGTAGAGCCCATTTCTAGGCTCCACCAAGGAATTTCCCTCAAATTCAACTAGACGATAAGAGCCCTTCTTTAAGACCTCTTTCACAATGAAAGGTCCAAACCACATGGGTTTGAACTTGACTAGCCCCAGGGGATCCTTGTATTGGTCGTAGACCATGACAATATCGCCTTTGGAGAAAATATGAGGACGAATGGACCGATCATATTGACACTTGAATCGTTTCTTGTGAGCCTCGTTGGCCAAGGCTGCATAACGACATTGCTGATCGAGATGCTTGAGATATAATAGGATTTCTTCAAGCGGTGAAGTGTTTGGCAGTAACTCTACTTCCAAATTTAAAGACGGGATCTAGCACTCAATAGGCAAGGCTGCTTCCAGCCTGTATACGAGTTGAAAAGGTGAGAAATTGGTGGAATTCTTTATAGACGTTTGGTAGGCCCATAATGTTTAGTACATCATAAAATACCAATTTGACTTGGCAGAATTGATCGTTCGTTGAATAATAGTCTTGAGGAACTTATTCACAGCTTCCACCTGACCATTCGCTTGTGGATAGTAGGGTGATGAATGTTCTTGCCTCAACCCAAGATTTGATGTTAACTTGGACATCATTTTGTTATGGAAGTGACTGCCATGGTCAGTGAAAATCTCCTTCAGGATGCCGAACCTTGCTACTATCTGCTTAAAAATGAAGAGAGTTGTTTTTTCTCCATCATTGTTAAACATTGGCATAGACTCAACCCTCTTTGTGAGGTAGTCTACCACTACGATGATATAACTATTGAACAACTGAGAGGGGGGGTGAATCAGTTGTTACCGTGCTTAAACAGTTATGCTTCTTTTAAAATGTTTACAAGGCACTCAATGATGATCACAATAATGCAGGGAAACAAACTATGGCACATTCAGCATCAGTCACATATATGAGAAACACAGAGACAGATATTTCCCAAGGAAACCCATACAAGGTAAAAGCCTCTTCTTCATTATATTATAAGTATTATTTACATTCTTTACATTATCATACATATGAGCACCAACTCATTGTGAGGCTAGAACCTCTGTTTTGCAAGCTGCAACTTACTGAGAGAACCAACTCTTTGTTTTTCTCTAGCACCCACTAGAAGGAAGCACCAACTCCCTGGTTTCTATAGCACCAACTAAAAGGAAGCACCAACTCCCTAGTTTCTTTAGCACCAACTCCCTGGTTTCTCTAGCACCAACTAGAAGGAAGCACCAACTCCTTGTGTTCAAGGCCCCACTTGAACCTCTGAGGACACCAGTCATCCCTAGCACCTCCAAACCACCCTAGATTATGAATATGAAATACTGAAACCTATTACTGTTCTGCAAGATTTTGCTACTCGGACTTCCTCACTGTCTTCCAGCATGCATCCACTGCCCATTTTGTTCTTCTTCTTTTTATGCTCTGTGCGCCATGTCCATTTACTGCACAGTTCTTCTTGTCTTCTATTCAGCTGCTGCACTCTACTCCTTCTTCACGCATGAATCACCTTCAACAACAACATCAATAACCATCGCAACTCCAACAACAACCGCAACCCCATCTCTTCTCTGTACCATGTACTTATAGCTTTTGTGCACCTTGTGCATGCAATGCACGTGATACCTCTGCATACTCACACTGCGTTGATATCCTCCACCTCTCCAGTGCTTTTCCTGATCATCGCAACTCTTCAGCTTCTCTGGTGGTTCCCACCACACATCCTGCATCACTGGATGTTATGCTGAGATTCCTTTTTCTCTGGCAGTTGAGACTCTTCGTCTTCTCTGTTACAGTCGAGTTCACCCTCTTCTATTTCAGTTACATACTTCAATGCTCATCCATCTGTCAATCCCCTCTAAGAATAGTCTTCATTCACTGGAAGAAGCTTGGAGACTCTTCATCTCCTCTGGCGATCACACAGAAGTCTCTTCGAATCTTCTGGCAGAAACCATCAATGGTTTCTAGTAGTTACACTGTGAAGAGAAACATTAGCCCTCTGATCATACTCAAATTCACCTGCACTGTTGGATTGGATCCATGGGATCTTGCATTCATTTCGACATTCGACAATTTGACATTTGTGTGACCAAGTGTCTAGACACTCCCAGTCGCGATCCCCGAAACTCTGAAAAGGAGCTTGTCTGCACTAGCTCCTTCCCCCATCTTCCACCGATGTGACCACAGGCTACATCCATTTCACCTTTTTGGTATTTTCACGAACTTATGACCTTCATTGACCCTGATCAACGGTCCACGATCTTGATGAATTGATGGTCCTGATCTTTTCGTGATCTGGCATCTCACTGTTCCTTAGATGGAGGTTCTCATCACTCCAAGTCGCGATAGTCAAGACTGCGATATGGAGCTCAAATCAACGGTCCACGTTCTTGGTGATCCGATGGTCCTAATATTTTCACAATCTCGCATCTCGTTGTTCCTTAGATGGAGGTTCTCATCACTCCAAGTTGCAATAGACGAGACTCCGACATGGAGCTTAGATCAACGATCCAGAATCTTGGTGTATTGACGGTCCAGATCTCATCGTGAATTCACATTTCGCAAGTTTCCACACCATGCTCTGTTGACTCCAAGTCAGAAAAATTCCAACCGCTTGCCACTTGTCCTATGATTCGATGGTCCAGATCAGATCTTGAGTCAACAGCTCCGATCATATCGTGATTTTTGCATTCTTATTGCAAAGTGTTTCGACATTCCATCTTCCGGTATCCAAAACCCCAAAATGGGGTTGGATCAACGGTCCACATCAAACCTTGATCTGATGGCTCAGATCATTTCATGAGTTCGACATTCCTGTGGTATTTTTTCTTGACTCTCCAAGTCGCGATTTGCGAAACCCCGAAATGGAGTCTTTGACATGCTCTGATCTTCTGCCACGCATACCTCTTGGATCAATGGTCAAGATTTTATCGAGGATTCACAACTCCATGAGCCTTCATTGTGCCTGATCAACGGTTCAGATCAGTCCTTGATCCGATGGTTAGGATTAATTCATGATTCCGCATATCGCAATTTCGAGACTCCTGTTGTAGGAGTTGTTGACTTCTCCATCTCCCAATTTTTGAAATTTCAATAGCCAAAACTCTGAAATGGAGTTGGACCACCGCTTCAATCTTGCACTTTACAGAACCTGTAGGTTCTCCCTGATCCAACGATGGATGGACCCCACGCTTAGATCTAATGCCAGAGATTTGTCCTCCATATTTGCACTCCTCCTATCTGGATTCAGATCTGACGGTCATCGGGAATTCTGAATGGGATCCAATGATCAATTTTTCTTCTCTGCCCGAGCTTATGCATCCTCCTTACTTAGAACAATTTCTAAGTGTCAGAGGCCTCGACCTTTGATCCACCTGATATCTTGAGTATGCTATCTCTCTTGAGCTTTGGCAATGAGTTAACCTCATCCCTGGTGCACACCTATGCACTGCGTGCGACTCTGCGCTAATTTACGTTGTTGTTGTTTTTCCATCGATGCACACTCTGATCTTGTCATCAATGACAAGCACACACTATTTGTAAAACATGCCAACAATAACAATGCCCCCTGACTGAAGCCAGGTGACATGTAGTAAAATCAATCCCCCACTTAGTGAAGGGACCAACAATGATGATGGGACACATGGGAGTGGGATGTGCCCTCATATTCCAAGAGAAGATTTGACACAGGTGGCACTTTTTGACTGACTCAACGCAATCTTTGATTAACATAACCACATGCTCCAGTGTGGAATTTGTTAATAACGAATTCTACTTCCTTGTGTATAAGGCACCGACGAAGAATTCAATCTATGCCTTGACAATACAAAATGTCATCCAACATGAGATAGTTTCATGCCAGATGGCGAATTCGTCGACGCTCGTCATGGGAAGCAGAAGCAGGGAACTTCAAAGTCTGGAGATAGACTAGTATATCTCCATACCAGGGGTCCAAAGATGCGATAAGAAAAAGATCTCCTTTAATAGGTGATTCTTTGGGCTTAGCATCACTTGATTCAACTGGAAGTTATGAAATAAGTTCTGCAAAGACCAACGACTTTTTGGATTTCGCGGAAATAAAATCCATGTCAAATTCCTATAGGATTACAATCCATCTATTGATATTTCTCCCAATGACCCTTCATGTCGACACATATTGAAAGGGATTCACAACGACAATGACGGTGGTCTTATGAAGCATAATATAATGATGGAACCGATGGACAGCATGCACTCCTACCAACACAAGTTTCTCAACATGGGAATAGTTGAGTTCTGGACCAACCAGACCTTGGCTCAAGTAATAAATAACATGCTCCTCGAGAAGATCGTCCTCTTGAACCAAGACCATGTCGATGGTCAACTCTGCAGCAGCCAAGTACAGCAAGAAATATCTATTATAATCAAGAGGCCGGAGCAAAGGGGAATACATAAGGGCATGTTTCAATGCTTCAAAAGAGCATTGAGCATCTTCATCCCAACAGAAAGGGACTCCCTTTTTCAATAAATGCATGAAAACTTTAGTGATATCAGCTTAGTTCGTGACAAAACGCCGAATAAAATTCTCTTTCCAATGTAAGCACTAAAGCTGGGGTATTGTGCATGGGGGAGGCAACAGAACTATCAACCCAACCTTAAGCAGATCGACCATGATCCATGTTGTCGAAACTATGAAACCTAAGAGACACCCTGACATCATGCTGAAACTGCACTTGTTAGGATTCAAGTGAATCTGATAGTAGCAGCATCATTCAAAGATTAGTAGGAGGTGTGTGGGATGATCATATCTCTTGCGAGAGTGTGATGCTAGATCATCAATATGAGCCTCAACTATATGTCTAAGGTCATGGAAAGAAAAAAACATGGCCCGCTGAAAAGTGGCTCCAACATTCTTCAGGCCAAAAGGCATCTTACGATAAGCAAATTTTCCCGAAGGACAGATAAAAGTGGTTTTATGTTGGTTTTTGGGTTTGATCTGAATCTGGTTATATCTCGAAAAACCATCCATGAATGAAAAAACCTCACATCCTGCACATTCATCGACCATCTGATCGATGAATGGGGTGGGAAAATTATCTTTCGGACAAGCCTTGTTCAAGTCACAAAATTCCATGCACACGTGAATCGTACCTTGTTTTTTGTTAACCGAAACGGGATTTGACACCCATTCCATCAACTGTACAGGGTAGATGAAACTGACTTTAAGGAATTTCTCTACTTCAGCCTTAATCGCTTCCACTTTTTGAGGATTCACCAGATGAAGCTTCTATTGGATTGGCTTGGCGTGAGGATAAGTCGATATCTCATGTTCAATAATTCTTGGATCAATGCTTGGCATTTCCTCGTAAGACCAGGAAAAATTGTCACAGAATTCCTTAAATAACTCTGTATAAATTTGAATCTCTTCGGAGGAGTAGTTCGCTCCGATGAAAACATTCTCCACGATGCCACGGGTTCTGGAGATATCTATAGGGATCATTTCAATGATACTCTCCATATTACCCTCAATGTAAACTGCATGCATTTCCAAAGGATTAATAGGAAAAGACCTATCTCCAGTCATAGTAAAAAAACATTCACCTACCTCTATTCTTCTTAACTCTGGGAGAAAGTATGATCTATGATGGAGATCATCCTAGGGTCTGTCTGGACCATTCAATGCCTCAATAATCACCTCATCTGAGGGCAAGACCAGGTCTAAATAATCTGTAGTGGCAAGGGGACCTTTATCCCAAATAGGCTCGAGAATTGGATCTAACTCTTGTGTGGGAGTCAGATCGGGGTCGGTCGAAGCTTACTGGACAATGTTGTATGAAACTTATATTGCGGACAAGGGCATGGCCATGCCAGAATTCCCTGTCCCTTCCATTGAGGCTGATGGGGAAGGAAGAGTCCAAATATCATTAAAGTAAGTCATTCGAAATGACGACATTTGAAATATTTCAGCCCTACGCTAGTTGGGGGAAACCGATATATGCTTGACATCACCGGAAGGAGGTGGGTAATCGAAAGTACCCATCAATGATGGACACAAACCAACCCCTACGTTGATGGTGTCGAGATGAGGGTTATCAATCATCGAGATTTTGGATGACCCCGATGAAGGGCTAGGATGGGAGAAGGAAAATTGGTCAATGGTCACGATTCGACCCTCATGTGGAAACAACAAGACCCAAAAAAATGTGGTAACCACTGTATTCATTACATAGGTCCAATTCCTTCCTAATAGAATGTTGTAGTCGAGAGGCGCATCGACCACTTCAAATTCGATGCACACAGTCTTCCCTCCTAATTGCACGGGAAAATAAGGAACGATTCCATGTGGTCTGAATGAATGACCATCAAAATCAGTAAGAAAAGTAGGCGATGGAGACAAAACGGGTTGTCTAATGGCCTTCCAACACACCAACGACATCCCACAAGTCGAGGCACCCTCATCAAACACCATACGAAAGATATTCCGATTAAAATATTTTTTGGTGTAAGCCACTACTATCTAAAATGCAACTTGGTAAAGGAGACGAGGTTTCAATTCAGTTGGATCGAGAATGATCGCTCCCAGATTACAAGTCTCTGTAGATCCCAAGGTGGATAAAAGAGTCTTTCTCTGTGAAGGGAAGCTCTGGAGGACCTATAAAGTGGACATCGCGCAAGGGGTTTGTGCCAAATCCTCCACCACAGAGTATTTCTAGGAAGCCCTCACATTTGTATTATGAGAAGCTTTCTTGAATGCCCCTTTCAGGATGTGTGTCATTGTTTCGCTCATCATCTTCTCAATCCGGAGAGGAACTAGTGGGTTTGTGGCTTCTTTACCCTTCTCGACAGATTTTGGTGTTCTGTAATCTTGGGTCCTGGTCTCTATATGAGCGTTACCTTTTACCATATAAACATTCATATTTGAGGTATTACCAGTAGACGCGGGGAGTCCCTGAATGCCCCCTTCCATGCTTGAATATGCTGAGGCTTGAGCCATATTTTTCCCATGTCGAAATGGGTTCATCAACACAGTAGTTTGTTGCTACACCAATAGCTTTTGGGCCTCCACAAGTCGAGGGCATAGGTGAGTCAGGTGGTATTCCATGCAAAGGTTACACGAATACTTTAAATTTATCTTCTTTGTGTTTCCCCTGCCAACATTTTTATTATCCTTCTTATCCCCTTTACCCTTCTTGTTTCGTTGTTTTTTATTTCCTTCAGGATGTTGGTTGCCCTTTGGGTTTGTTGACTGCACATTGTGTATGTCCGATGTTTGGCTAGGGGGAATAGCCGAACCGGAGGTCTGGCTGGACGCTGGCTATTGTATCGACAATTGTTGCAATTGATTTGACAACATATCAATGGAATTTCCTTATGCTGAACCAACTATACCATCGACATGTGGTCCATAATTTTATCTGGCCTTGTCGAGGATGGACCGTGGCACATCTGCAAGATCTCATAGAGTAAGTCAGACTGAGAGTAAATTAGTTCGAGTTGTTTCACTCTCATTATCGCCTCCTCCTTTGAAAACACTCCCAAAGTTGCAACATCCTTGGATAAAACTGGTACCAAAGACTTCAGGAACCACTCCAGCAAGAAAGCTGGTGGAACCTATACCTTAATCAATCTCTTTTGACAATGCCATTCTCGGATGTGATATGAGATATGATCAAATTTAGTCTGCTCAAATTTGGTCAGCAACTCAGTGCCGACATCGTGTCTCACAGGTAGTTGGAAATGGTTTAGGAAGACCGTCGCCAAGTTGCTAAAGTAAGAATACCTTGAGTGGTTGAGCTCAATATACCATTTCACGACACCCCTAATAAGAGTGCATTGAAATAGACACAACTATACGAAGTCATCTCGCAGCGAGTTTGATGAGCACCACAAGTGGAAAGTTGTCATGTGATCACCCGGGTCTTTGCCAGGCTTGCCTTCAAATTTCAGAATATCCGAGGGAAACTTAGTCGGCATGGGGGTCCAACACAGATCATGACAAATCAGGTCGTTAAGCAACCTTGACAATTCTGGTAGACGTAGCGTTGCCGGAAACGGTAGTTTGGGTTGGGTACTATGTATAGGAAAAAGGGGACCTGGAATTTGACTCAAACCAGATTTCCAGGAAAAGTTGGGTTGCTAGCCAGGGTTATGGTAGACACCATGGCCTTGACTAGTGTATGAAAACTGCTTTTTCTAGGATATCATCGATTGATTCCCGTAATTGGACGACAGGGGTTGGGCATGGATTTCTCTCTGCATTTTGCTCCAAATATTTTGGAAGGGGATGCCCCCAGCCAATCTGATGGGCATAGATACTGAGCCTTGCTCCGGGTTCCATTGACCACAAAAGGGGTTTCCCCTGACCGACATCCATTGCAAGGTAATTGATCCCTGCCAAGGATTCAAAATTTCTTGTTAGGAGAAAACTCATGTACTTGTCCACTATGTAGGAATAGTACCTTGCACAGGATTTTGTTGTCCAAAACCAGGGTTTCCCCCATCCGAGACGGCAGTAGAAGAAAAGTGTTACTACGAAACACACCGAACAAAGAGAATGGCATGGATCCCACCAACGTAGTGTAAGACAAAGGTCCTAAGCTGCCTACTCCAAACAAGCTATAGTTAGCATTTGACTCGATGGGTTGCTGGAAAGAACAACCGAGAAAGGGGGACAGAGGAGGTATATGACCACCACCATAAGGGATAACATTGAAAGGGACTGAAGTTCCCCCTATAGACGCTTGCACATGAATGTTTGAGCTCCCTGCCCCTAGACCCATGGTCTGTAAGGTGGAGTAGGGAAGGAAAGAGTTCGAATCAAAGCTAGGAATCCCATATGAAAATGGATGGTCCGTCGCACTCTACGTAAACATAGCAGTGGTCATTGCTGATGACGGTATCAGACCACTGCCCGAGGTAGAGGGGGTCAAGACCACTGTGGTCCAGACCGACGAAGGTGGGTTAGGAGGCAACATAACCCATGTGGTAGTAGCTGAAATGAGAGTATGAGGACTCCCAAATGAAGTAGAATCATTTTCTTCCATAGCTTCTTATAAGACTATCTGACGTTCATAAGGTGTTACCCTCAGAGGGACAACTTGTACCAAGATTTTCACTGAAAAGTCAGTGATCGGAGGGTTGGATGGCCCGAGAGGTTTCGCTCCAAGGTCAGAAATAGTAGGTTCCTATGGATTCGAGTAATCTCCTCTCAGAGCAGGCTCGAGCATAGTTTCTTGTAGCCTGATCGCTTCAAATGACCCTTGTTGGTCAAGTCTTCACCGTAATGGTGGCGGTGGTGGCTCTAATGCAACCGGCGACAGGCCCTGAAGACTTCACGACCGACGAATATCTTGATCTTCCACTCTGTGGAAATATCAACGACACAATAAGGATTTAACTAATGTTTAAAACCAAGCACACACTAGAACAATTCCTATAAGATAAACCAAGCAAACCACTATCTAGTTGGAAGAACAATTACGCCAGCCAACAGTAGAGAAACTTACCAGTGCAAGTGAAACTTAAACATGGAAGCACCCTCTAGGTATACTCTGCAAAGTGTGACCCAACGTATTCCCTAGGTACCATGGTATATCCCCATAATCACCTATGTAAGTCCCTAGAATACAGACAACTAAGTTTCCAGCTCACAAATAGTCACCAGGCGGGTATAGTCGACAGTCAGGTGGACCGTAATGAGAAGGATAACAAGTCTGAAACCTACCGAGGGTATCAAAAGAAAGTGGTACAGAAGAAAACAGAGGATCTCAAATGGATTTGAGGTTCACAAAGCTCTGAAGGAAAATGCGAGCGATAGTATCCCACGACAAATCCTCAATATGCGATAGTTTAGTCTGGCTTTAGAGGGGTTATCTCCACTACCTTTCCTCACGCAACCTTGTGTTTAGCCCCTGTGTTAGAGGGGGGTCCCGAATAACTTTCATGTCACTGGAATTTAACACTCCCTATATCTAAATCCGATGTTTGTTTAAAAGCCTTGAAGAGTTTCCTCTCCAACTTAATTCAAGGCCCTAACCCTAAACTAGTTGGTTGACCCTATAAACATAAAAGTCTAATTAATTTTAAATTTAGTGTTCTTTTTAATGGCTTGATTAACTCAAAGTGTATGGCAAAGAAAGTAGTGATGTTTATGAGAGACGAAAATATGAGAAAAAGATGAAACTCTAAAAGAAAAAGTACTTATAGTCAAAAGTAAAGATTTACAACTAACTCTTTGTAACCAACTTTTATGTAACTAACTTTTTCAAGATCTTTAAAAAGAAGACCTAAAACAAAAATTTTCTTGACTACAAGATACTTAAGTTTCAAGAAATTAGTAAAAAACTTAAAAAATGAACTATTTTTCCTATCAAGTAAAATAACGAACTCCAACTGCTTTACCAAACTAAGAATGAAAAATCTTTTTCTTTTTTGAAAATGCTTCAAACAGGAAAAACTTGAAATAAATATATTTTTCTCCTTTTTTCAAAGAAAGTTAAAGGGGGGAAAAGAACTACAAGACAATACTGAAACAGACCTTTGGCCCATTGCGGATCACATGGAATCACTAAAGACACCAAACAGGATGATCAAAAGTTCAAAGACTCGCTTAAAACCCTTTCAGAAGTAAACACAAGAAACTTCAAAAAGACAAGCAAACTGAAATCTAACCCAAGATATGACTGTAAAAACAAAGACTCTGAACACTGTCAAGAAACCCTGAGAAGTATAAACCTCAATCAGGAAAGAGGTTGGTTGCCTCTTTTTTCAAAAACAATTTCTTGAACCAGGTACGCTACAAGTGTTTTAGCAGCCTGCATATGTACATGGGTTGTTTACTGCATAGGACGCGTATGTATGCGGGTTGACCTAAAGTAGGGTACATACACATTTGTACTTCCTCAAAAAATAAAGAAAACAGACAGACTTATAGGGAAGGGAGAATTGGTATAACACCTTAAGGTGACCAGAATCCCTTAAAAGACTCATAAGACTCAACAGAAACTCGAAAGGTAGAAAAACCAATCAGACACCCAAAATCCCCTAAAACCCTAGAGGCTTCCCCAGTATGGTCTCCAGTTCTTCTAGCGGGAAAACCCCCCCTATGAATACACCAGGGTTCAGAATGTAGGCAGATCAATTAACCGTATAAAAGTCAACTACTTCTCTAACTACCCCAAACTTACCAAAACTCATACAATAAAAGCAAAGATGAGAGGGATCGGGTAACTATACCTCTACTCTGTGCCCGGTGATGATCCCCTCGCACTTGAAAGTTTTACTCACGGCACGCCTCCTCTCAAGGCCGGCCTGCATTCAAAGATAGACAAACAGAAAGCTACAAGCATTCTATTCATATACAAATTAGGGTTAGATGTTAAAATGTCAAAACATAAACCATTAAAAGAATTCAATACACCATGATTTGGGACAGGAAAAGTACTTCTTTTATTAATAACTCAATGATTATACCTTTACAACCAAATCCGACTACTACTCCACGAACTTGGTCAGAGCTCCTCTTCACCAAGCTCCAAGTGCACCTTTGTATGGATTCTCCTCTCAACCTTCTGATCTATTCTTGGGAATTGAATGGGTTTTGATGGAGGAAGAAGGGTTCATTTGGGAATGCTAAAGAAATTCTCACAAAAGGGCTGTAATAACTTGGGCAAGGAGGGGATGTGAACGGGAAGAGTTTCACTATTCTTATGTCTAGATATGGAATGAGACCCCAACACCTCATTTTATATGAAAAAATGATGGTTATTCGATTGGGTGACGGGCTATAGGCGGTGGATTAGTTGGGAAACTACCCAATAGCCCAGTAATCTCAACAAATTCTTTGCAAATTTTTATTTTTTGCCAATTTTGTAAGTATACATGGGTTGTAATGGTGCAAAAAGCATATGTACGCTAGATGTAGTGGTGCATCAAGTGTATGTATGCAGGCAGTATTGGTGCAGGGTGCATACATCTTCAAGAAAATGGTTTTTTAGAAGAGCAACCCAATAGTGCTTTGGAAAAAAATGCAAGTAAGAGGGCCAAATGCTAGGTGTGCATGTGTAGAGAAATTTAGGGTTATAACACTTGAATGTCTGGCCAGGAAACCAAGTTTTTGGACAGGAAGGGGACACTTGAACAAATGGAAAATTACAGTGTAATAATGATTTTTGGCTCCAAGAAAAATCCTACTTTCCTTCCATGTCGCATCACAGACAAGATGTTTGTTACAGAAATAGCAAGGCAATATAAATACTGGTTGCATTTTTTCCATGGAAAGAGAAAAAAACAATTCATTCCTCTGCCTTGGAAATTTGAGGACTTCGTGTTCAGGAATGTCAACAAGATTGACGAATTCGCAAGCCATTTCAACAACTTGAACCTAAGATATGTTGAAAGGCTAAGAGGGTTCGACCCTAATGGGATTTTTTTAGAACATTTACTAGCAGTTGGATTTAGAAACTCTTTTATTCATACACTCCTGAATGAAGACAGAGACAATGATGAAAACACTCCTACTCCTGACGATGGTGATGTAGAGACATTGCAAAGCACAACTGAATTGTACAGACAATAGGGAAAAGGCTCTGGTGAGAAGAGTGTCTAGTCCCCAGCCATCACTTCCAAGAGCACAACATCACAAAAC
Organism: Picea engelmannii; assembly: GCA_009831015.1. Classification (NCBI taxonomy): domain Eukaryota; kingdom Viridiplantae; phylum Streptophyta; class Pinopsida; order Pinales; family Pinaceae; genus Picea; species Picea engelmannii. The sequence continues at coordinate 12,187 of ML837437.1, read as the reverse complement.
ATCACTTCGATGACCCACCCCAGTAACAAAGAAACCCATAAATATTCAAACAGAGGAGGAGATAAGAACCCTCCTCACGAAAAAATTGATAGTTCTCACAAGCTTCCTGTGACAAAGAAGAGAAAAAAACGTTGTAGGGTAGGCGAAAGAGCCCGAAAATGAAAGTGAGAACACGCAACTTGTGAATGTTGTGGATGACATGTTCTTCAAAGTTGATCAGTCCACGGACATGATGCACCATAATTACATAATGGAAATAGCTGATACCGACATTTTTTACGAAGATGAATCCTTCATATTCCATAGCGTTTTTTTTTACAACCAATCTAAAAATTTAATTATTGAAAAGAGAGATGTAACAAATAAGAAAGGGAAATCCCATTCAGAGATTAACCTTAGGAACATGCAACCATCCCAAATCTCCTAATTTCACCGAGCAACTGCAGATTCTCTTGATGATTCCATTGGAGGAATTGAAGAGGAGAATGCTAGATTGAATGGTCGAATAAAGGAATTGGAGGAGAATTTGATTCCTACCCCATTGTTTGCCAGTCCTTTAACAAAAATCATGCCTGCCACCCCTGTAGCCAAGTTAAAAGGATCCTCCATCCTCCTCACACCTTGTAGAGGCTATGTGGAGAATAATATCAATAAAAGAATGGAGATAATTACTGAAGCTTTTGAAACATCACAAAATATAGCTTCCTTTCAAATGAGGGCACATGATTTTCACAAGAATTTGCAGGCGGATTTAAAAAATGAAGAACGTTTTTATATAGAGACGGTGATCCCTTTCAGCAACCATGTCATCAACATCTCAGATCTGAAAATAAGACAAGAAGATCTCCCCTCCCCAAACCGGATCAAACAATTAAAAGCATGCTGGAAAGAGAAAGTTAAGAACCTACATCTCATTGTCGAATCATGTGAACAAGCCATATAAGAGAAAGAAGAATTATTCAAAAACCTAACTGAAATAGAATTAGCCTGAAGTACCAACGAGGTTCAAGACCCAAACTTAGTCCTCAACTTCTTGTCCTTAAACAAACAATCCTTCGATGAACAAGTTGATATTTTAAAGGGGTTGTCTTTAGAAATGTTTTACGACATCCTTGGATATGGTCATGATGACGTGGAGAACTTGCTAGTGGAGTATTTGATACACAATGAAGAAATTGAATAGGCTTTGCATAATATTTCTATCGATCTAAGGAAATTAGAAAATGATCTTTTCAACATAGAAATCCAGGATGAAATCAATGTGGCCCCCATGAGAAGCTATATTGAAGAATGGCTCCAAAGGAGAATTGAAAATCTCACCTACGAAGGGCAACAATCGGTTGGCACGATTCTAGTGGTCGTCAACGAGAGCAATAAAAAGGCATCAAAAAGAAAATAAAAAATGGAGAAATAGATACCATCATAGTAAGTCTATACTGATCACATATTGCTTTCTTTATCAATCCAGTTATTCTACCTCTTTAGATAGAAATCTATAACCAAAGACTAATAACTTCCAATTTCTTCTTTTCAGGACTTCCTCTCTACTGTCGCCCACTTCTTCTTTCTATGTCCTATTTCTTGTACTTATTTATTTTATGGTCCACAGGAGCCCCAAACCCAGCCTATATGAAAAACACATTTAAATTTCCAGAAATATGTAACAGATTCCAGAAATATGTAACAAACATTATTATTTTTTGATAAATTTCAAAGAAAACTAATTCGGGAACAATTTTGACGGTGCCTTGTGGGATTCTTTCGGAATGCTAAATTAGTTCTCTTTATGCATATCGATCATCTTCTTTTATTTTTATGTGCTCGTAAATATTTTTCTTCAACTATGTTGGATGTCGAGAAATTGTGTTTATTAAATTTGAATGTTTAATGTGTGTGATTCCTGGTCCTTTTTTTCAGGAACCTTTGTTTCAAAAAAAAAAAAAAAAAAATACTACTATCCTTTTTATTGCTTCAAGTCATTACGACAAAAATTTTCTAAGTCCCATATTTGAACTATATAAGCCCCAGGAAAAATCTTAAACATGAGTATCACATCTATAAAAAACGTAGTAGGATTGACATCCTAGTTAGGTTGTCGTTTCGATGCTAACAGATTAATCTGCAAGAATATCCACATATTAACCCCATATTAATATAATATTATCATTAACTAATTCGGGAGTTCGAGACTCTGGTTCTTCGGGGCTCTGGCCTTACTTCCACAGTGACATTCTCCCTGGGTCATCTACCAACTCGATGTCTTATGGCTGGCGTGTGACACATTGGCACGAGTTATTTTCGGCATGGATACCACCTGTACTTCAAGCTGCTTCCCACGTGTCTCTGCTGCTCTGGTCTTCTATTTCTCCCTCGGTCCTGCCATAACAGTGCATTTATTCTCATTCCAACGTGGAAGGGACTATGTTGCCATACAACACTTGCTTACATTTAATGTAATCTTTCCTTTAATTTATAATAATAAATTATTTTTCATTTCTTAGTAGGTTGATTTATTATTTATATTTTTTAAATTATAATAATAATTTTTCTCTTTAAATCTAAATTATAATAAAGTATTTTTTTTTAAATTTAAATCATAATAAGAAATTATTTTAAAACTTATTATAATTATAATTATAATTAATATTAAATACATAATTTTAATTTTAATAATTACATTACACTACTTACTAAAATCATTTAAGAAAATAAACCTGAAGTATTTTACAAATTTACAAATAAAGTTAAAGATAAACCATTTATGAGTGAAGGAGATAATATAGTTCTTATTGAAAAGGAAAAAATCTCAAATGAAAACATATTAGAACCCCTTCCAAAACATCAAATAGAAATGAAATTTGATAACCAATTACTATCACAAGCATGTGTATACTTATATTCATCATCATCCTCTAAACATTGGTGCAAGCACCATAGGGGTCTTTAGAGACTCTTATCACTCCTCATAGATTCGTTGAATTATACGCTTTAAAGACAATTTTCGAGGATTATGCAGGATCTTCCTAACATTTGAGAGGAGGAGGAAGAACTTTTTTATTACAGTGTAGACCCAATGGAGGTAGTTGATATCTGGGGGTCGCTAGTTGGATTATTGACAAGTCCCCTAATGGATACGTCGTTCGCTTGGGCCTATAGCGGACCGGGGAAGTCAATAGGGGTTCTGTCACCACCGGTTTTGGTGTCAGGACCTCCTTTCATCAGTGGGTCTGTTGTGATTCCCCGTTCTATCATGGATGGTTTCCCTTTAGAATATTCTAAAGTGTTTAATGGTGGTTTTCATGAGACAGGAGATCATCCATATACTTACCCTTTATCTTCATGGGAAAAAGTTCCTTTTGTCAAGAAACTGTGGTAGTCATATCATGTAAGGCTGACAGATCTACGATCCTTACTAGGGGGATTAGAGAAAAAATTTTCCTTTTCAGAATGGAACTTCACGGCAAGCTCCTTTGTATATCTCTCTTTGGCAGGCCTCAATATCCCTCATAGGGGTTTCCAGGACCCTTTCCTTCTGGCAGAATTCACAGACTCTTTGTTGGTGCATGATCAACCACCTAGGATGTCTCCGCTAAATCTAGATCTGAGGTATTTCCCAACCTTAGTGGGGGATTCTATATCTCAGGAGGAAGAGCCCCATTAAATTCTCCAGGCCCAAGTAGTAACTGTGTGCAAGAAAAATAACAAGTGCATTATGCCAAAAAGAGGCTTAGACATGTTGGTTTTAGGGGAGGATGCCACAATGGCCCAAGTATCATATTTGTCCTCTACAGTGGCAGTAGGAAACGCCAGGGGTTGTCGTTTTAATGCCAAAACCCTCAAGGATTGGGCAAGTAACTTATGGACAGGGAACTTAGGTTATGTTTCAACGGTCAGGATTCTTAGAAGGAGTTGGTTCGACTTCAAATTTGCAAGAACAGAGGATGCTATATGGGTGCTCAAATCCCCCTAGAGAATCCACTCAACCCCAATTTTCTTTAAACTTTGGACGCCACTATTTGATGTGGGAAATGAACGATTAGACATTGTTCCTATATGGGTGAGGCTCCCATGTATCCCTCTGGAATTATGGACTAAGGAAATATTTAAAGTGATTGGGATTACTCTTGGAATTTTTATTGACATAGATATGTCCTTTTTGGCCTCTATGAGTATGTAGTGGCATGGATTCTAGGTCAACTAAACCGTAGAGAAGGATTGGCAGAGGATTTGGAACTTATGTCAAGGGGGAAATCTATACCCAAAAGATCGACTATGAGGGAGTCCCCTTTTGTTGTCGAAGTTGCCACAAAAAAGGACATGTTGTGAGTCAATTCCCTCTACCTTTCATTTCAAAGAAGAATCGTTTTGAGCCATTTTCAGCACGAGATCAGAAAGACACCCAAGTTTTCTCTAGCCTAAAGTCTACTCACAGGGGATCTTTTGAAGAGGAAAATGATTGGGATTGTAAAAGGTTGGTGCTTTGGGTTTCGAGCTCAGTTCATGTTTTGAATTCTCAAGATGGATCAATGTTTTCGGCACCTACTATATTCCTAATGCTTTTCTAGTGAGGAAGCTCCTCCCTCCTGGCCTCGAAGCAGTCAATCCTTTCCTCTCAGGGTATGTCTTTTTTTTCCTTCTCAGTTCATCGACATTCTAATAAATTCTCTTTCTGTTTTAGGGAAATGTTGGTTTGGGTCGATTACTTCTCCTACCCCTCTTTCTCAAGGTCATCCCCCTTTGCCTCTAGTGAAACCCTTTTCTTCTCCCCATCCCCCTCTCTCTATTGGGGAGGCAACAAGCCAATAGGTTTGGAAGGATGGGATGATGGAAGAGTATCAATCCATCATGAAGAATTATGTGTGGGAGATAGTTTCGATACTTGAGGAAAATCCAATGGTGACATCTAGGTGGATCTATAAGATCAACCATGCATCATGTGGCATCCTCGAGAAGTACAAAGAGAGGTTTGTGGTGAGATGATTCTCTTAGAAAGAGGGAGTGGACTATGAGGAGAATTTCTCTCCAGTCGCCAAGTACACTTTCATCATGCCTATTATTTCTCTTGCTTCAGTTATGGGTTGGAGATTACATCAGATAGATCTGAAGACCGCATTCCTCAACGATGTTATTGATAAGAAGTGTACATAGAGAAACCTCAGGGATTTGTGATACATGGGAAGGAGTCTCATGTTTGTATATTAAAGAAGGCTTTGTATGGACTCAAGTAGACACCCAGGGCATGATACTCCAGGATTGATGGATACTTGATCATGATTTTGGGATTCACTAAGAGTGATGCAAATCCAAACCTTTACTACAAGTTTGTTGATGGTGATATGTTGATATTGGTGTTGTATGTTGATGATCTATTCCTTAAGACGGAAGAGAGACTCATTGTCAGGTGCAAGAGGGAGTTAGCATCAGAGTTTGAAATGAATGATCTTGTCTTGATGCGTTATTTATCCACTACTACATATGACCAAATTTGCCACAGTTTTTCATTGCTATTGCCACACATATTCGTCGCTCTTTCCACGAAAGCAAAGACTATTTTTTGTGGAATTTTTTTCATCACTATATCCATGAACCAGGTATTTTTGGAAACATCGATGACATAAGGCCACCACATGTCATCATCCTAAAGATAGGTTTACCTTAAAAATCATGGCAATAGCAATGAAACATTGTCACAATAGGGATGAAAAATCGTGCCAAAGTAAAAAACTCACCAAAAGCTTACGACGCAGATGCCATACATGCAACGAAAAAGCATGGAAAGGTGCGATGAAAAATCATGGAAATAATGACAAAAACTCTTGGCAGAGTAAAAACTTACGATGCATATGCCATATGTGCAACGAAAAAGTGTGGAAAGGTGTGATGAACTTTCATGGAAATAGTGACAAAAATACTTGGAAGAATAAAAACTCATCAATGGCTTGCGATGAA
>ML837436.1:24946-45695 GCA_009831015.1 Picea engelmannii | reverse complement strand
ATTATCCAGTCTCCTATATTTTAGGAGAGAATATTCCACCTGGAGAATATTCTCTTTCAGTTCACACTTCAGTTTGACTAATTGAGTTGAGTTTAGATGTTGCATTGGGATCATCACCATGCAACATTGGGATCATCACCATGCTAATTCAACCTTGCCTTGGTATAATCACCAGAGTGGAAAATTAGCCTTGTTTTATTGAGTTAACTCCTCAATACTTTATGTTCAGTTAGTTAACTGAAGACTAGTTGACTAGTTAACTCAAGTAGGTGGCAGTTCACTCCCGTAATTGCCTGAGAGACTAGAATAGGTGGAAGTTCACTCCTATAATTGTTGGTGTGTGTCTAGATCACTCTAGACCACCACTATGGCGACTTGGCTCACCTCAAGTCGAACTCATTGAGTTATACAGAGTATATCATGTGTAAATTATTCATTATTCACAACGGTTAATGAGAATTCTTTCTCTCCTTCTTCTTCTTTTTCCAATTCTCTCTGCAAATGTGTGTATCATTGTTTAGATAGATCTATTCTGTGTAGGTTCAACACATTTACATGGTATCAGAGTTGATGGACTGCTAAGAAAAAGATACACCAAAAAATTTTGCAGGTACAAAAGATTGAAGACAGCAGAAAGATGGAATTCCAAAAAGAATTCATTCTTACACCTTACAACTATTTTGCATGGAAGGAGAAAATAGCCATACATCTTCGATCCATAGGGTTGTATAGGTTAACCATGAATACAGATATAGAGCCGACATCAGCCATAGAAAAATCCAAGTACTTAAATCGCATGGATGAGGCACTCAGAACAATTTGCAGTCTTATTTCTCCTGATCTCCTTTTTCATATATCTTCCTGTAAGACTCCCAATGAAGCCTGGACCATCTTGGAAGGGATCTTTAGAAAACATGATGAGATGAGGGGACATATGCTGGAGGTGGAGCTGCTCACATTGGATCCAAAAAGCTTCGAGAGTATCCAAGATTTCTTTACAAAATTCAAGGATTTATTGTCGCAACTCAAAGCTTGCGGGGTTGATAAATCGAAGGAGGAGAAAAAAATGGTTCTCACCATTCTCTCCAAGCTTGGTCTTGAATTCTTAGTATTCGTATATACATTCCATACTGTCATATTCACCTCTGGATCCACCTAGAAGATGCCTTCTCTTGAGGACTTTATTGAATCCTTGACACAAGAGCAAACCAAGCTCATCAACATGGGCGCAATCAAAGGCCCAAGGGCGCATGCACTTACTGTGCATGATGGCATCCAAAAATATCATAAATCTAAAGATAAAGATAAGTGGAAATCTCATGCACATACGAAGAAGGAAGGGTACACAAAACCCTTCACCGATGCCTTCGGATCCAAAGGAGAAAAGGAGAGAAATGCACATAATGTCACAAAGTATTCCATTCAGAATCTGCATGCATGCAAAAAAAAATAGATATGATGTCTCAGATACTTCAGCAAAAAAACCTTGGAGATTGCATCCCTGAGGGTGCAAAGAAGAAGAAGCCAAAAGATCTAAATTCCAAGAAAGGCAATTCTAGCCATGCCTTGATTACCATCAACTCCTCTTCCGATGCTTGGATCGTAGACTCAGGATCATCACATCACATGGTTACCTCAAAAGAAGTATATTCTTTGTTGGATGAATGCAAAGGTCCTCCTATTCTGATGGGGGACAACTCTTCTATCGAAGTCACCGGCAAAGGAAGGATTGAACTCACCAACGGAAGCTTCGAGAACGTGCTGCATGTTCCCAAGATTTTGTCAACCTTCTCTCTGTGTATCAGATGAAGAATTCCAGCACCGGAAAGAAAGTCATCTTCGCACCAAATTCTGTGGACATCTATGACATGCAAACCAACTCCAGGGTTGCTACCGGTGAGGTAAATCATCAGTCTAGATTGTATACATTTTCTGAATTCATTGACCCTGATTCTGCTTTACTGCTTACTCATGTTGATGAAAGTAGTAGGATATGGCACAAAAGGTTTGGACATTTGAATTTTAGATACATGCAACATCTTAGCAAGCACAAATTAGTTGATGGTCTACCAGACATCCATTTCTCCAAGGGAGTATGTGAGGGATGTGTTCTCAGAAAACACCCTAAAGAGAAATTTGACAGGGGAAAATCCCAGCGAGCTTCCACACCTTTAGATCTGATCCACAGTGACCTCATGGGTCCTTTTCCGCATCCATCGATCAGAAAAGCGAGGTTTGTTCTCATTTTTGTTGATGATTTCTCACGTTTTACATGGATCTACTTTCTCAGGAAAAAATCTGAGGTCTTTCAACACCTCAAAGATTTCAAATCTTTGGTTGAGACACAGTCGGGAAAGAAGATAAAAGTCCTTCGAACTGATAACGGGGGAGAGTATGTGAATCATGAGATCAAAAATCTTTTCCATGAGGCAGGGATTCAGTTGCAGCGTACAATTCCCTACACTCTACAGCAAAACGGAGTTGCTGAGCAGAAAAACCGATCTCTAAAGGAGATGGCATCTTGCATGTTGCATGCAAAGTCACTACCACAAAGACTATGGGCCGAAGCACTTAACTGTGAAACATACATCCAAAATAGATCTCCCCATAGATCTGTCTAGGATAAGACCCCCCTACGAGGCTTGGAGCGGCCTCAAACCAGAAGTGACCCACTTTTGCATTTTTGGTTCTCGTGCATGGGCCCGGATTCCCTTTGAAAAGAGGAAGGCACTTGATCCATAGAGCACTGAGTGCATTTTTGTTGGATACCCTGACGGTGTGAAGGGATTTTGGCTTATTTATATTTCCTCGGGCCAGCTCATCATTGAGCATAGTGTCCAATTCGAGGAAAGTTTCTCTCATGTACCTCATCAATTGCATGCAGACACCTTTACTCTTCCACCTGTCCAAGATGATGAGCATGCACATGATGACTCTTCTTCAGACGAGAGTTCTGATTCAGAGGACTCAGAGGATTCAGATTCAGAGTCAGAGTCAGTACATTCAGAGCATCCAGATGCAGTTGCAAAGCCAGAGCAGAGGCCCAAGTGGGCACAGACTACTCTTCAGGATGCAGGGGATTTCGTAGGTGATCCAACCGATACTAGGGGGACTCGATCTGATTTCGAGGAGCCTCCTATTGCACTCACTGCCACTGAACCATTGCCTTCCAGGCATCTTTTCTTGGTTCAGTCTTCAGATCCACAGTCTTATGGCGAGGCTACTGGAAATCCCTTTTGGGAATCCGGCATGCAGGAGGAGTATAACTCCCTCCTTGAGAACCAGACTTGGGATCTGGTTCCCCTTCCTTCTAGGAGGAAACTTGTCATATGCAGATGGCTCTACAGAACCAAGAGCGCAGCATATGGATAGATCAGCAGATACAAAGCCAGGCTTGTTGCCAAAGGCTTTCAGCAGGTTCATGGTATTGACTATGATGAGACCTTCGCTCCAGTAGCGAAGATGGATTCCATTCGATTGGCCCTTGCCATTGCGGCAGCCAAGGGATGGGAAGTCCATCAGATGGACGTGAAAAATGCATTTCTTCACGGTGATCTCTCTGAGGAGATCTACATGGAGCAGTCCCAGGGATTTATGCAGGACTCATCTTTGGTCTGTCGACTGAAGAAGTCACTTTATGGCCTCAAGCAGGCTCTGAGGGCCTGGTATGCCAAGATGGACTCCTACCTGTTGTCACAAAACTTTGTACATTGTAAATCAGACCTGAATGTATACATGCTCAGGACGGCTGATTCACTTCTACTTTTAGTTCTGTATGTCAATGATTTTTTGATCACCGATTGCTCGACTTCAGCAATTGCTGCAGTCAAGAGGATTCTTCATGACAGGTTTTTGATGACGGGCATGGGTCCACTACACTTCTTCCTTGGACTTGAGATCAGTCAGGATGCATCAGGCATCAAACTATCTCAAGCCAAATATGCACGAGATCTCCTTGAAAGATTTCACATGACAGACTGCAAGTCTGCTCCGACTCCTTTCCTATCAGGAGTCAAACTTGAGGATGGCGGGGAGACTCCACTCATTGATAGCACATTGTACAGACAGCTAGTGGGGAGCTTGTTGTATCTCACACACTCCAGACCAGACCTCTCATATGCAGCTGGCGCAGTTTCCAAGTTCATGCAAGAGCCGCATGAGCTACATTGGAAAGCTGCAAAGTGTATCCTTCGATACGTATAGGGCACCATCACCTTTGGGATTCATTATGCAGCAGACTCTACATTAGATCTCATTGGGTTTACTGATTCCGACTGGGCTGGTGATAGCATTGATCGCAAGTCCACATCTGGTTACTCACTAAGTCTTGGTTCCGGGCCTATCTATTGGTCAAGCAAGAAGCAAGCTGCCATTTCTCTATCTTCAGCCAAGGCAGAGTACAGAGGGGTAGTTAACATAACCATTCAGGCTATGTGACTACAACATTTTCTCACTGAGTTGGGCATTCAGTTTCATCGGTCGATCGTCATCTGGTGTGACAACCAGAGCACTCGGAAGTTCTGCAGAGATCTCGTTCAGAGGCAGTGGAGGAAGCACATCGAGATCCACATGCACTACATCCGGGACTTAGTACACTAGAGGATCATCGACTTATAGTTCTGTCCTTCATCAAAACAGACGGTAGACATTTTCACCAAGACCTTCACTGAGCAAAAATTCCATTCTCTGCGAGGTCGTCTTGGAGTGAAGGACACAGTTGCCTAACAATTGTAGTTATTCTTTTTACATAGATTGTACCTTGAGGGGGGGGGTTTCCCATGAGGTTTTCCCTCTTTCCTCACTTTATTTTCAGTTTATCTTTTGTACTTGGGAACCTAGCCTCGTTGTCGGGACCCAATCTTTATTTTCACCATAGTGATGTTCAAGGGGGGTGTTGGAGTTACTTCACACACACCTAGGATTTATTTTTCCTAAGGTTTTTATTTGTTTATTAGTCATAATTAGTCATTATCCAGTCTCCTATATTTTAGGAGAGAATATTCCACCTAGAAAATATTCTCTTTCAGTTCACACTTCAGTTTGACTAGTTGAGTTGAGTTTAGATGTTGCATTGGGATCATCACCATGCTAATTCGACCTTGCCTTGGTATAATCACCAGAGTGGCGCATTATCCTTGATTCCTTGAGTTAAATCCTCACTACTTTATGTTCAGTCAGTTAACTCAACTAGGTGGCAGTTCACTCTCGTAACTGCCTGAGAGACTAGCATAGGTGGCAGTTCACTCCTGTAACTATTGGTGTGTGTCCAGATCACTCTAGACCACCACTATGACGACTTGGTTCACCTCAAGTCTAACTCATTGAGTTATACAGAGTATATCATGTGTAAATTATTCATTATTCACAATAGTTAATGAGAATTATTTCTCTCCTTATTCTTCTTTTTCCAATTCTGTCTGCAAATGTGTGTATCATTGTTTAGCTAGATCTATTTTGTGCAGGTTCAACACATTTACAAAAATGAATTGAAAATCGAAGTCTTTTCTTTCCCCCTTGCCAAAAATCATTTGGCCTTCTTCCTCTGCCTCTGTTTCCTCTACCATGGTTGCCTCTACTGAAAATTGTCATCTATTAAGTATAAGGATAAGTCGGAGTATGCATACAATAACAAGTGAAACATCAAGTACCATTTGCATAAACATAATTTAGAAATAGCTCTTACTTGACAACAAGCAAGCATGCATACAATAAGGATAGACAGACAGGGATAACTTTAAGACAAACTTTCATCTCTGCTTTGAAATACTTCAAATCCTCATACAACTGGTCATTATTTAAGAACATGGGAGTTTCAATGTAATTGGGAATGTGAGGGGTTTATAATGTATGGAAAGTGAAAATTAATGATAAGGAGAGTAATGTTACATGTTCAAAACAATAACACATCGATCATCAATCATGTTCTAATATCCAAATGTTTGTCAATAATCACCTCACACATGTCATGTCAAATATCCCTTGATAATTGTTGTCATATCATATCCACTGTCACTGTCCAAGAAACCTTTTAAATGCTTATGTATCAAGGGGAAGTGTTATCGTACAAGTTGTAGGTTGGGAAAATCCCGACACAATCCACAATTGTGAGACAACTATGGGAGAGTCTACCCACTGTCACCTCAGATAAACCCTCCCCTCGCTTTAGTGATGGAGAAATCAAACACAAGGGGAGAATCATGGGTGACCCTAGGGGGAAATGAGATGGAAAATGAGAGTATGGAAGTGTGACCATGTAATTCAATTTTATATATGGAAAGAGGGTTGGAAACAAGTCTCGGTAATAGTTAATGGTTGCCAAGGAGTTCAAGCACCTACGGTTGATGGTAGTACCTGCCCGAGACACAAGAAAATCCAACTATACGAGATATATGTTAGGTGGACAAGCAAGTTAATATTTCTATCCCTATTTGCAGCAGTCAACGGAGATATATATCAACAAGAAACAATCAATAAATTTGTTAGATAAAATGTTAAAAGTCACGTAAAAATGCAACAAAGAAACTAGGAAAATACTAGCACAACTCAAGTAAAATAGCATGAGACTTTAGCATTGAAACAAGGTTGTAAGAAAAATGTATTGCAGAGATACTATTCAGCCTTATGGCTGTAGCAAAAAAGTTGTTACAGCAGAAAAAACAACCATCAAAACTTGCAAGTAATCCACCCAAAAAATTGCGCTAGGATTAGTAGATTGTAGGGGCAGAATAGTAGCAACTTCTGACAGTTGAATCGTGAGTTATTCAAGAAAGTGTTTAGGGTTTTCTGCAGCCCTATTGGATGTATAATTAGACTTAACACAACAGCAAATTGCTTGGATAAAAGAGGATTCCCTTAGGGCACAAAAATTCTTATAACATGCAGAAGAATTTCCAACTTGAACAACTACAATATCTCGTAGTTCTACATATCCCAATGCAATGATTTATTTCTCCAATGCAAGAGATTAGTGCCTTTAATTGTTGGGTTATGGAGTCTTTAAAAGAGAAAGAGATATTTGTGTTGCCTCCTTGGGCGTGTGATCCCTTTTACTCCCCAAGTTAAGCAAAACTAGCTAAGGAAAACCCTAGGAGGGTGTAAACCCTTTTACTCGACTTGGTGGGGTTGTATGCACTTCCTTTGTGCAACAACTTATTTCAAGACAAAATGATCGACTTGGAGGGGTTGTATGCACTTATACTCCCCAAGAAGTTTATAAAATTAGACTTGTAACCAAGAAAAGAAGCAACAAGATGGATTCCTTACCTAGTGCAAGCATGAACAAGATAAACTCCTTCTTTAACCATGAAATATCCACCATAAAGAAAGAAAAGTACTCCAAGAGAGACAACACATCACTTATCCATCCAATAGCATAAGTCAAATCATCACAAGAGAGTGTAACCAAGAGAGATGAAGAGAATTTCCCAAGTAGAGCATAAATTTCAACCAAGTATCCTCTCACAAGAGGGAGAGTTGTTTTCAAATGAGATACAAATGATCTCTATTTATACAAAATGTTCTAAACATAGTTTGTCCACTTAAGTTAGGGTAAACACAAAATAAGGGGACAACAACCCTAATTTTTCCCTTTTACAAAAATAATATTAAATAATTCATAATTTTCACATAGAGAAACCCTAAAAGGAAAGATGTTGCCCCTTTAGGGCAACCTTTACCCCTTTTTGGCAAGTCGTTGAAATTGGAGAAGGGACATTAGGATTCCAAAAGCCATCTTTCAAGGTTCTAGGACCTCTCTCCACTAAATCAAAGTGCCAATCCTCATCAAAGTGCCAAGTGTCAAATCACCACCACATCCTAGCCCATGTGTGACGTCAAGCTCCAAGAAGGTCATGTTTTGTCTCTTTCAAGCAAAACGTTTGGCATGTAGGGGCTAGGTTAGGTCCTCCAATATAATGTCTTCTAGGCCTCCAAAGGCAAGTCTTCTTCATCCGACAGGTGGGCCCTGGTATCCAACCTACGGGCTCTCAAGCCCTATGGAAGCCCAAGATAAGCTTGTTCCTCCAAAATTTTCGACCAGTTGGGTCCCGCAAAGACAAATGGATATGCCCTCCAAGGATCTCAATTCAAATGCATCATGATGAGTAAATAAAATCAACAAAAGATCCATATAAGTAAGTACATATGAAACCACCTCATTAAAATAAACCAATGCTCAAATACCCTATTCAATTTGTCAAGTTTAGGTATGGGAGGGTTGACAAAATGACCTATTGGGTGAATCGTGTTAGCACTAGAAGTCGCCTCCTGATTGCGAGGGAGGTAAGCCCAGTACCCATCAGTTTATATGTCATAATGAATAAATTTAAGGGGGGTAGAATGGACGCAGACTCAAGAAAATATCACTTTAACTCAGAAACTGGATCGGTATGCACAAGTAGGTGAGGTCTTGATTTAACTTCAATCAGTAAGTTGTAGTAAAGGTGAGTAGGGTGAAGAACTAGTGAAGGGAATGTAAAGGTCTACTAATGGACATCCGATCTTCCAGCAACCTAAGCAGGAACAACCTAGAAAACAAGATCTTCTTGGATTCAAAGTTGGGAAACTGAATGAAGTTATAACTGGACTGAAATCAAACATACATCACAATGCAGTTACAACAACTCAACTGTATCATCCATGCTCGAGCCATTAGGTATCAGAGGCAAAAGAGACAGAAAAGAAGGTTGACTATCATTAAACAAGAAGTCTCAAATTACAACACATAACCAGAGAGACAGGAATTTCATTAAAACTTTACAGTACGGGAGCTTAGCTCAACCATCAACCATAACAAAATGTCAAAACTAGTTATTTATACTCAAAACAATTCGCCACCACCAGGAGTGTGACCTGCCACTATAATAAAATCTTTGTGTCTGCATCTTCTTCTGTCAGTATGTACATGCATTCTTTTGTCAGATGCGAGCTCAGATCAGTATGGGATTTGCAGGAGAATCCGTTGACAGGGGAACTTTGGGCTGATAGTCTGCCTCCACGGCCAGTTCTTCCATGCTTTCCATTTATGGGGTGATATGAGGTTTCAACCACCTCCCCCATTTCCATTAAATACCTTCATCTGGATCGGGACGAGGCCTGACACCCATGAATGTTCCAGGTGGTGCCCATGACTTCCTCAAGTCATTCTCGGCACCTCAAGGCCATGCATATTTTCTTCTGTGACCAAACGGGCGCTTTTGGCCTTTGGTGCAACTCCTCTCCATCGCTCCATGCGACCTTGGGCCATGACCTAGGGCTCATATCCAAAGGTGTTTCGGGATTTCATCTTTCGAGAGTCTCCACTCCACTTGATTCCAAATTTCTCGATGCTCGCTTTGACAAAAACAAATGACTTAGATCGACGGTTGGACCTGCTTTGCATCCAACGGCTGCGATTACTTCCTCAGAACTCCACCTTGGCCGACTCTACGTGATGGGTGCCAACCTTTCCTCCTGGACCTGCTTTCTATATGACCTCGGACTATGACCTTAGGCCCAGCTTTCGAGCGTTTCAGGATTTCGCGTTTCGTGAACTTGTGTTGTGCTTCATGCTAAAACCTCTGACTCGTGAAACTGTGACTTCTCAGATCTAGTGCCATGCATCCCTTTGGATCGAATGGCCCAGATAAATGTCGACATTTTGGGACCTCAAGCCTTCATCATTTCGAGACTCGGTAAATTTGCACATTCCTCACTTAAGTTTTCCCGAAATGACTTTCTCCGCGGTTCGGATCTGGTGCCACGCGTCCTGCTAGATCGGACGGCCCACATTAATTTCGGGTTTCAAGAGTTCGGACCTTTTCCCCGACACTAAAATTTGAGAAACTTTATAATCTCAATCGCTTGCAAGCCGCAAATCTGAATTTCGAATGAAATCTCCTCCGCCAAAAACCGAACTTGCTCACTCGCTTGATTCAAGTCCATATCAGGTCGCTCTAAGTGTTGCGATTTTTTCTTATAGCTGCGGCCTGTGTAAATAAATACTTGGACGACTGGATGAGGGCTCAGGAAAGCAAAAGGATCAGTGACAAAGTTAAGGAGGGAAGTGATCAACCTTAGAGAAAATAGAAAAGCTTAGGGCCGAGACTTCTCAGTTAAGACAATAAGGAAAAACAGGTCATTCAAATGAATGAAGGTAAACAGAAGAAAAACTACAAGCTGAAAGGGAAAAACTTAAGATTGGGTCTATGAAAAGGAGAGAGACAGGGAAAAATTACAAGCTTAGGTAGAAACCACAAACCCACAAGACTCTAACAAGTTCATGTGATAACATTTGGCTCCACAGGGGATGGCATGCTCCCTGCGAGATGCCAAGAACGCGCAGCTCCAGTGCCTTTGCTTTGGGTTATGGAGTCTCTTATTGAAAACGAAAAACTAAAAATCAAAATAGAACGAGAGTGGTATTTACCGTGGTGGAACGTCGGTCATGGATTAAACAAAATATTTCTTCAAAAAATGTCCATTTACAGGGCCACCAAAAACCTCAGATCCCTCCAAATTCTGCAACCTGTAAGTATTATTTGGAAATACCTCGGAGATTTTGAAGGGCCCAATCCACAGGGATTCAAATTTGTCATGCTTGCCTTTTTCCTTCTTGGGAGCATCCCATTTGAGTACTAGATCTCCCAGTTGGAAATATTCCTTTCTTGCTTTTCTGTCAAAAGCCTACTTGATCTTCTGTTGATGTTCATGTGCTTTGTCCAGTATCTGCTCTCTAGTTTGTTGCACTTCTACTAGTTGTTGTATTCTTCTGATCATATCGTCAGGCTCCCCTTGGTAGTCCTGTAAGAATTTTTCCATGGGTAAGGCCAGCTGAGAAGGAAAAATGGCCTCGACTCCATACACAAGTTGAAAAGGAGAGACACCAAGAGATCTCTTTGTTGTCACTCTGTTAACCCATAGAGAGAATTTGAGCTTTGAATCCCATGCTTTCTTATTGTCCTCTAACAATCTTTTGATTATCTTTATAAGGCTCTTGTTAGAGTACTCTTCCAACCCATTCCCTTGGGGGTAGTAAGGAGTTGAGTGAATCAATGAAATTCCAAACTATTCACAAAATTGGATCAATGGCTCGGCCTTGAAAGATGCAGTGTTATCAGTGATTATCCTATTCGGACAACCAAACCTTGCCATAATATCTTCCATAAAACCAATGATTACCTTATGAGAAGCGTTCCTTGTGGGGATAGATTCTATCCACTTGGTAAAGTAATCAGTGGCAGTCAAAATCCACCTGTGTTGATAGCTTGAAGTAGGATGAATTTCCCCAATAAAATCTAAGCCCCACCGCTGAAAGGGTCCTGAAGCTACCACGAGCTTCAATGGCAAAGACTTGAGCTGTTGCTTCCCAGATAATTTATGACACTTAATACAAGTCCTAATCCTTGCAAAAACATCAGTGAATAGAGTAGGCCAGAAATACCCAGCCCTGAGAATTTTATTGGCTGTAGTTCTCCAGAAATGATGTCCCCCACATAGGTTGTCATGAAAATCAAACATAATCTTTTGGGCCTCCTGTGGACCTAAACATCTCAGAAGCAATCCTAGGGGGTCTTTCCAATACAAGACTTGATCAATAAGGTAGTATTTAATCACTTTAAGCTTTAAAGATCTTGCCTTGCTTTTCCCTATACCATCTCGAGGTCGCAACTCTTGCAGGAAAAATATAATGTCTTTATACCATGTACATTCTGCCAATGAAGGGTTGTCCTGGGAACTTTTATCAGACAACTTAGCTTATTGATTTTCTGAGCAAGTGTTGATGAAGTAGACCCTTAAAGCTTTGCAATTAGACTCAACCAATAGCTTGGCTAAACCTTGGTCTTTAACTTGTTTGGTGGGCTTTATTTCCAGATCAAATTCAAGGATTTTGGCTATCCACTTGCTCCTTCTTCCATCTATGTCCGGCTGAATGAGAATATCCTTCACAAAAGCTAAAGAAACATACGCAATGACCTTTGAATGCATAACATAGACTCTGAAATCCTTGAGGGATTTCACCAAAGCATAGGCCTCCTTTTCCATGATGTCATATTTGATCTATGCATCTCTCAACGCCTTACTGAAAAAGGAAATAGGCTGCTCCAGCCCTTCATTTTTTCTCTGCAATAAAATAGCTGCCACCGTGTCAAGTGAAGCAAAGGAAAAAATCAGAAAATCCTTGGAACAATCAGGACTGATAAGCACAGGTACCTCAGTCAATGCCTTCTTGATTTGGTTGAAGGAATCTCTGGACTCAGCAGTTCATTTGACTTCATTCTCTTTCCTTAGCATGGTTGTAATATGCTTTACCAATTCAACAAAATTTGAAACAAACCTTCTCAAAAAAATAATTTTGCCCAAGAAATACTGGACTTCCTTCTTGGATCTAGGAAGTGACAAGGTTTGGATAGCTTCTACCCTGCTTTAATCAATCTAAACCCCCTCAACTGATACTATGTGTCCCAACAATTTTCCCTCCTACATGGAAAATAGAGACTTTTTGGGATTTAGGGAGAGACCAAATTTTCTACATTTCTGGAAGACCTCTCTCAGATGCTGACAATGTTCTTTATCAGACCTGGAAAAAACTATAATCTCATCCAAGTAGATGACTACAAATTTATCCCTTTCTCCAATGAAGGCGATGTCCATGGCTCGTTGGAAGGTTTCCCCTTCGTTCATCAATCCAAAGGGAATCTTGGCATACATGAATGTGCCCCAAGGAGTGGTGAAGGTTGTCTTCTCTCTGTCTTCAGGCAAGACAGAGATCTGATTGTAGCCAGAAAATCCATCAATCATGGACATCCTGGATGCACCTATCACTCTCTGAAATATGTGTTCCATCTTTGGAAAAGGGTAATTGTCCTTCTTAGAGCTTCTATTCAGGTTCCTGAAATTAACACAGAGTTTGATTTCTCCATTATTGTTCCTCACTGGAACCAAGTTGGCCACCCATTCAGAATATCTCAAAGGGACAATGATTTGGGCGTCCAGTGGCTTCTTTACCTCCTTCTCCATAATAGGCGGCAGCATAGGATTTATTTGTCTTAATTTCTGCCTAAAAGGTTTGGCCTCCTCTTTCAATGGGATCTTATGCTCAATGAAATTTGTGTCATATGTTATGATATCTTCATAGGTCCATGCAAATAAATCAGCGAATTCTCTTAATAGCTCAGCATACTCAGCCCTTTTCTCCCTAGACAAACTGCTTGACAACTTGAAAAAATTTGGATCCCTCTCTGTGCCAATATTGCACTCAGCTATATCAGAATCATCATTATAAACGTTACCCTTTACTACCACATCATTTCTGTCAAATAGTCTTTCCAAAGGAACTAGTCCCTTTGGGATATGATTATTGGGAAACTGGACAATATGATGATTAGCAATTTTGTTCAGAAAAACATCAACATGAGGATTTTTTTCAGAATCGGGATCTTGATCAATGTGTAATGCAGAAAACTCCTCAACGGTCTCTAGGAATATTTTGATCTCAAGATCATCCTCAAACACTTTCCAATGCTTGACATTGTCAGGTATAGAGGGTCTATATTTCACTTCTACATCATACCTGAGTTTAGGTGGCAAAGGGACTCTGAAATTACTTGTTGAAACAGCCAAAGAATCGGCCATGGCATTCTCTTCTCTTGGAACAAATGAAATGTTGAAAGCTAAGAAAAAACTATCAACTAGATCCCACACTTCATTTCTATAACTTCTAAGCCAAGAGTGCTTGGCTTGATAAATATTTTTGATCTGGTGGACAATTAACTCAGCATCCCCAAACACTTATATCTTTTCAATCCGCATGTCTTTTGCATCCCTCAAACCCAAAACAAGAGCTTCATATTCTGCCACATTATTGGTAGTTTCAAATTCTAACTTGCAGGACAGAGATATAATTTCTTGAACAAGTGAAACAAAGACCACTCTAGCACCAGCACCTTCTCTAGAAGAGGCTCCAACAAAGAAAATTTTCCAAACAGAGGCAATCGGAGGAGAATCTTCACAGAGATTAATGGACTTTTTTCTAATTTCAAGAGGAGGCTTGGGAGCATTAGTGAGCTGCAACAAATTGGATCCCAAATCAGTATCAAGGGAAAAAATAGGATGGTTGGTGGGGTCCGCTTCAACACTGATGATGTAGGCCAATTGCGCTTCCTTGTACAGTCTTCTATGATCCCCCCCAAACACAGGAATGGTAGCATATGTGAGGTCCATCTGCAAGGTTCCCCCAAGTGTTTTTATCCAATATCTCGACAAGATCATGCCAAACTTGGGTGGAACATCAGCCACCATGATATCCATGACCACACTTTTCATGGGAAATTGAAATAAGGTCACAACCAGATATTTGATGACCCCAAGACGTTGCACTTTCCTTGAACAAAAGAATACAAATCATGATAAGCCTTTGTGATTTCTAATCCAATTTCTTCCATGATAGTTTTGGGCATGAGATTATGATATGCCCCTGAGTCCATCAAACAATTATGCAACACCTTGTCAGGTATGTTCATAGATGTCTAGAAGGGAGGGGATGAATCATCTCTATCTTCTATCATAGGACCTAAGATGACTGATGGATTTTTGTCTTGGAGATTTACTGAATCTGTGGAATGACAAGATGGCTCGGACTGTAACAACTTAGAGAGGGATTTTTTGAAATCTTTGTGCTTGACTAGCTCTGAAAGGGGTACAGGGATCCTAATATTTTGAATTTCATGCTCAAAGTTGAAATAGGAGAGGGGCTTCAGAATTTCTCTCACTTCTGGGATAGGACCTTTGGCTATTGGTGAGGGGTTCTGTGTTTTATTTTCCTTGTTGTTGTTCCCTGCGTCTTTAGCAGGCTTCTCTACTCTAGAAAGCTAATCAAGGATATCAGACTTCCCTTCTTTCTTATTAGACCTAAGGTTATATTTATTGGGACTACTATTGGTCTTCTCCCCTTTACTCGGCACATTTATTTGGTTGTCCAAGAGGGACTCCTCATATGCAGATTGAGTTAAATGGGGAAATGGGGAGGTGTCTCCAAGACAATGGATTTCACGATCAAGCTCTTCTTCCTCCCCTTCCTCATCAGCAACAAGGTTATTTTGGAGAGGGGTTTGGATTTTCCGATCATCCCTATCTCTATTTCTGGGTTCTCTTAGAAGTATCTGAGGGGTATTATTTGGTCTTCTGAAGTTACCTCTGTTATTAGTATTTTGGGCACTCTTATAACCTTACTTTCCTTCAAATTTCATCGTCTCCATCTCTACAGAAATATATTTTAACAGCTTGGTAAATTCATCTACTTGAGGGTGAGACACGGAGGAACCAAAGGTTGAGGCTTCAGATCCCCCCCTTCCTCTATTTGTGTCATCTTTATTCCTAAGTCTGTCAACTACCAATACACTGGACTCTACTTCCAGGGATGCATCTTGCATATGAGACAGGGAATTAGCTCTTCTTTCTCTTAATAGGAGGTAGAAATCAGGGTCAAAAGCACTGGCATAAGTAATTTTGGCAGAGGCTTCTGTAGGCTTTATCTCAGCAGGGATCTTATTGTACATTTTGTTGAATCTTTTGGAGAAGTTAGAGACATATTCTCCCTATTTTCTCTTAAGGGACCCGAACTCTGTGATATAATACATAAAGTCCTTTTTATCCCCCCACTGTCTCGATAAAACATCAACTAAATCCTCAATCCTAACCATGGATCCAGGGGTCAATCCCCTAAACCATTTCCTAGCCTCACCATCAAGGCTCTAGACAAAGACTCTCATCCACATATCCTCGTTTTCAATATTTATATTATTTGCATAACTGTAGAAGGCAGCAAGGTGTTCTTCAGTGGTTATGTCTTCTTCTCCTGTGAATTTGGGCATGTATTTTAGGTAATCTCCAACAGGGAGAGCATTCATTGGCTAAGGTAAGATTAGAGGGGCATATCTTGCAGCCACTATGCCATCCATTCTGTTTCTAGGGGGATTAGCACCCGCCATTGGGATGTGAACTCGAGGAGAACTAGGAGGGGATGGAGTTCGAACAAGGGAGACTGGAACTGAGCTTCTTGGAAGAAAGGGAAACAACAGAGGATTTGGAGAAAAGGCTACAAGGCTTGAGGGAACAGAGGTTCCCCTTTCTGTAAAAGAAACAACTTTAATATGAGGAGGGGTGATAAATCTCGGGGTGGGAAAATCTTTTGAGGTCTTGGGTTTAAACCATAGTACAACTTCAAGGGAAATGGGAGTGACAAATCTTTCTCCCTCCAAACCCAAACCAGGAGGGGAGAAATCGACAGGAACACTCCCAAACTTTAAACTTCGAGAAACTACAACAAATGGTATAATAGGAGAATGAGAAGTAGATATTGGAGTTTCTATAGGAGGATAATGAAAATCATCAGAGATACATGGTTCAGCAGTAGAAGTACCTTCTCGAAGGTCCTTTCCCTTTCTGATAATTTTCTCTGGGTCAGCTTCAGGTGTTGCTAAAGGTAGTTGTGGAGTATACCTCATGTGTCTGCCTCTAGAAGCCACGGCTAAAACAGTGGAGTCACATCAATGGAGTCTCTAGGTGCAGGTTGCAATCTTCAATGACTCTGATGTTTGATGCACCTTCAGAATCAAAAGCTCGTTGTCATTCTATCCCAGGGAAAATATTCAATTCGTCCCCGACAACGATGCTAGAAATTTTAGCACTAGAAGTCACCTCCTGATTGCAGGGGAGGTAAGCCCAGTACCCATTAGTTTGTATGTCACAATGAATAAATTTAAGGGGGGTCGAATGGATGCAGACTCAAGAAATTTTGCTTTAACTCAGAAACTGAACCGGTATGCACAAGCAGATGAGGTCTTGACTTGACTTCAGTCAGTAAGTTGTAGTAAATGTGAGTAGGGTGAAGAACTAGTGAAGGGAATGTAAATGTATGCTAATGGAAATCTAGTCTTCCAGTAGCCTAAGGAGGAACAACCTAGAAAAAAATATCCTCTTGGATTCAAAGTTGGGAAACTGAATGAAGTTATAACCAGACTGAAATCAAACATACATCACAATGAAGTTACAACAACTCGACTGGATCATCCATGCCCGATCCATTCAGTATCAGAGGCAAAAGAGACGAAAAAGAAGTTTGAATGTCATTAAACAAGAAGTCTCAGATTACAACACATAACCAGAGAGCCAGGAATTTCATTAAAACTTTACAATACGGGAGCTTAGCTCAACCATGGACCATAACAAAATATCAAAACTAGCTATTTATAGTCAAAACAATTCGCCACCACCAAGAGTGTGACCTGGCCACTATAATCAAAGCTTTGTGCTTGCATCTTCTTCTCTCAATTTGCACATGCATTCTTCTGTCAGACGTGAGCTCAGATCAGTATGGGCTTTGCAAGAAAATCCATTGATAGTAGAACTTTGGGCTGACAGTATGCCTCCACGGTCAGTTCTTCCATGCTTTCCATTTATGGGGTGAGAGGAGGTTTCAACCACCTCCCCCATTTCCATTAACTACCTTCATCGGGATCGGGATGAGGCCTGACACCCATGAATGTTCCAGGCGGTGCCCATGACTTCCTCAAGTCAATCCTGGCGCCTCAAGGACATGAAGATTTTCTTCTATGACCAAACGGCCTCTTTCGGCCTTTGGCGCAGCTCGTCTCCATCGCTCCATGTGACCTCGGGCCATGACCTGGGGCTCATATCCAAAGGCGTTTCGAGATTTCGTCTTTCCGGAGTCTCCACTCCACTTGATTCCAAATTTCCCGATGCCCACTTTAACGAAAACGACTGACTTAGATCAACGGTTGGATATTCTTTGCATCCGACAACTGTAATTTCTTCCTCAGAACTCCACCTTGGCTAGCTCTATGTGATGGGTGCCAACCTTTCCTCCTGGACCCACTTTCCATATGACCTCGGACAATGACCTTGGGCCCAACTTTCGAGTGTTTTGGGATTTCACGTTTCGTGAACTTGAGTTGTGCTTCATGCTAAAACCTCTGACTCGCAAAACTGCAACCTCTTGGATCTGGTGCCACACGTCCCTTTCAATCGGACAGCCCAGATTAATGTCGACATTTCGGGACTCAAGAAATTTGTGTATTCCTCACTTTAGTTTTTCTGAAATGACTTTCTCCGCGGTTCGGATCTGGTGCCACGCATCCTGCTGGATCAGATGGCCCACGTTAATTTCAGGTTTCATGAGTTCAGACCTTTGCCCCAACACTAAACTTTGAGCAAATTTATAATCTCGATCGCCTGCGGGCCGCAAATCTGAATTTCAAATGAAATCTCCTCCGCCAAAAACTGAACTTGCTCGCTCGCTTGATTTGAGCCCATATCAAACCACTCTAAGTGTTTCACTTTGTGCTTATAGTTGCAGCCTGTGTAAATAAATACTTGGACGACTGGCTAAGGGCTCGGGAAATCAAAAGGATCAATGACAGAGGTAAGGAGGGAAGTGATCAACCTTAGAGAAAACAAAAAATCTTAGCGCCGAGACTTCTCAGGTAAGACAATAAGGAAAAATAGGTCATTCAAACGAATGAAGACAAATAGAAGAAAAACTACAAGCCAAAAGGGAAAAACTTAAGATTGGGTCTCCGAAAAGGAGAGAGACAGGGAAAAATTACAGACTTAGGTAGAAACCACAAACCTGCAAGACTCTGACAAGTTCATGTGATAACAAATCGTACCTCAAGTTTAGGGGTGTTTCCCGAGGGGACCTCCTTCTAAGCCATGTGGATGAGGTATTGTCATGGATAGGGGGAAGACTTTTAGGCATGGGATTCATGAAATACAAGGGGTTGTAGTGTTTCATCTATGGGTTCCTTTGTAAAGGGTGTGTTGCACCTTCGTTTTCAATGCATCCTTTTTGAAAGCCCATTCATTTCCATTAATTAATTAAGGTCCAAACACTAGGTACTCCCTAGGGTGAATCGATTAGCTTGGGGGGAAATACTAAATTGTCACTTGAAGTGAGAAATACACATAGTGCCATGGGGGTATAGTCAAGCTTGTAACGCACTTTGTGTAAATCGCTCAATCAAGTGGGACATTTGTGTTATGTGTTTGCTTTTGTGGGTCTTTGATTTTTTAGGAGAAGCGTTTCATTGCTCTCAAGACCTCTTTGGGCAAGCATATGGAAGGTTTATAATTAGGCTTTTATATTTTTCCATCTATCTCCCCTCAGGGCCTTCAGCCCTTTCTTCTCATGAAATTAGGGACAAGCCCTTCTTAGGTCAATACACCCGAAAATCCTAAAACGTAAGGAGGTGAGGAGATGAATAGTGGAAAGTGACAAGTATGGTCGGGAATGGCACGATGACTCGTCAAGAGGACCTCCCAGTAGAAAAACTATCCCCAAGGGTGACCCACTTACTAGGGCGTTGTTATCGCACAATCTATACTTTCCCTGAGCCTGAAGGCAAGTAGGTTTAGATTGACGTAACACAGAGGTAGTCCTATCACTGTCACTGTAGTGATCCCAAGGCAAATTCTTTCTTGGAATCACTAACTACTACTAATTTATTGAGTTATTCAGTGCATACAAGATTCATCAACACATGGAGATCACAATATATTCAAGATGTAGAATCACAAGCAAAGATCTGACCTTTTTATTATGAGAAATGTAAGATCAATACAATAGCTGGCCGATCTGGCATAAACCTCAGATGGTCGTACAAGCAATAGATATCAGCTGCTACAAAATGCTCTCGACAATACAAAATAAGCCTCCAAAGGCTGGATATACAATGAAGACTTAATCAAGCAGATCTGAGCCGTACTAATGCTCAACCTCCAAGCTGGAAAGTGCCACGCCATTCTAGAATGCTGAAGCCCTCAATAATTCAGCCCTGCTACCAAAAGTGTCCAATCATCCCGAGAAATATTCCAAATGATAGATCGGGCAACTGTAAGGACAACCCAGATGTCCAAATTCCCAAATCCACTCTCAAACCCCGTAGATCTGAATTCTCCACTGAATGGTGTGCCCCACTGGATGAATGAAACCCTAGATGGTTCGGCCCTGATGAAGGAGGCCTCCAAATGCTCTGAAACTCTCCAAGAATATAGATCGGGCTATGAGAATCCCATGGGAGAAGTTTCGGGCTCAGATCTCAAGCAGATCTCCCTAGATATGAGTTTTACTGAATCACAGGATGTCCCCTATGGCTCCAAGACGTCCCAATCTGCAGACAAATGTAGAATGATGATAACCCTCCAGAAAAGCGCTCAAACTGATGGTCCTGCCCCTGCAAACAAAACCCAACTATCGGATTGTCCCCAGACCCTCAGGATAAGATGGATCGAACCTCCCTCTAGATGATGGTGCACCCTTGCTGGAAACACAAGAACAGTACAACCTGCTACCTTTTGAAGCGCTAGATGGAGATGGGCTGAGACTAGAATGGTGTGGAGGAGTCTTTCATCCCCGAGACCAAGCTGCGGAACAAGGTGAGTGGATATTTCACCACTGAGTTGCTCACAAGGGTTTGTACAGCAAAACCCCCAAACTGAATGCTCAAGAGCAATAGCAAATGCTAATCCAAAATCAGAATGAGTAATAGGTGCACCCCAGCCTCTTACTTATACTTTTCCTTCTAATTCTTTGTTGAGTTAGGTTAACTCCTAGGGTTAATCTTCTATTCTTCTATTGAGTTATCTTTTACTCCTTTATCCTTTTCCTTTCTTAAGTCAACTTAAAAATATAACTTTTAACTTCTTGACTTCCCCCCCCTCAGTGTGAGACTATGACCTAGTGGGGGTGCCCAGG
>WSFP011299383.1:0-45696 GCA_009831015.1 Picea engelmannii | reverse complement strand
GCCAAAATTTTATAAAAAATATATAAAATCCTTAGAAATTTGAATATTTTTACAAAAATATCGCCAAACATTTATAGTTGGCATATGAAGGATTAGTAATATTCTCCAAGGTTCCTACATTTTAAAATAAATTTCAATCCTTAAAATCATCCCTGCTCTAATCCACTTACCACCTACCCGCCCCCGCCCCCCCTCCGAGTTCCTCTCGAGTTGTTTTGCAATACCGCCCCCTCTTGTCTTTCACCACCTGTTCTCCACTCACTTCCCAACCTGTCTACTCCTCCTCTCCCTATGTGCCACCTGTATCCTTCACTACACATCACCAACTCCATACTCTCGATACCTCCATCGTATTCACACCTCTCACTTTGACGTATGTCTTCACACGTCATCTACCCTCGCGTCCATTCATCCCATCTCCCGATTGGATTCTTGCCTCCACGTCTCCCCTCGTGCCCAATGGACTGACAACCATTCCAGTGAATCTATTTCACAAGTATAGATGGAATATGGTGAGGTCAATACAGAGTGCACTTGGCTTTCGAAAGTTAAAGCATAGACAGAGAGTTAAGTCTAAGTCACAGGTCTACGCAGATTAGTCTCAAAAGCACTTCAAAAAACTCTACTCATGCAATTGGTTATCTCTAGTGGCCTCCAACATCTCACATACATGTCGTCGTTCAACACAAATACATGCTCTGTCACTCTGAGGCCTATTTTCGACCACTCATTTCCTCCATCACATGCATCAGTTATGTCGCAGAGACGGTAATAGTTTTATTTGATTAAGTCCATTATTTTCCTAGATTAGATGCAAGAGTGGGATTATGTGTGTGATAAGAACCACTCTTGCTGATTAATTCCAGTGTCTTAGTAAAGTTAATTATTTTATTTACAAACAGTTCCCTAAATTTAGGACTCGCCCCCCTAAGGACGAGAGCCTCTGCAACTCTTTTAAATAGTTAGTTTTTGGATATCGTAAAGGTTGGATTTTTTTAGGAAAGAATAGAAATACAACAGATTGGTTGGGCCCCTTTTATGCATGGATTAAAGCTCTCTACTTGGTGAACATAATCTTGATGACAGTGTTTCGTCCAACTCTTCATGTGTTTTCATTCTTATCTTGAATACAGTTTTTTATTTGTGCAACGTAAATTTCATTTTCTTTCAGCTGTTGTACGACTTATTTTTACTGATATGCAACCTATCAAACAACTAATTCTTTGGTGAAGATTTATTTTTTGCAAAATGTGGGAGTTATTGTGTTTTGATACATGTTTGATGTCTTGAAATGATATTTTAAGTATTGAACTTCTTGCAGCAAATTATTCATTAAGTAGTTTGTTGTTTCCCTCTGTTTTATATTATTTCACTTATTTGTCATTAGTGTGCCATCAACCAAGGAGAGCCCTCATCCATATTGTTCTGCCAACCCAACCTTTCCTTTGTCTTGATAGAATAACCCTCTAACCAACCAACAAAAGAGTTAAAAGAAGCAATCATTCTAAAATGATAAGTGGTCTGGCTTTGCCCTTTAGCAGTCAGGTGCAGACCTTAGGACCAATAGTCCTCCTATTGGAAAAGGGTTTGGTAGCCCTGTTTCCATGTACTACGTGAAACTTGGGCACTCATTCTTGTGGTTTCCTTCCATCCTGCATGTGGTACACCAAACAACTTCTCTTTTATCTTTCCCCCTATTATGGTTTAGTTGAAATGTGAGGTTCTTTAGATCCTCCTTCAACTATTCAGTTGTTGGATCTATCTTCTGATACTAGTTTTCTTTGAGTTGTAGGGATGCATGTAGAGCCTCTGCCTGTGTTTGAATATTTTTTTGCCTCAAAGGGTATTTTAGATGTGGTAAAATTGAATTCACAAAGAGATGTCTATGCTACATATCCTTCATGACATACTTCAATTTACCCTTCAATCATTTGAACCTATGATCAATCTCCCAAGCAAACTCACCTAGTTTCTGTCTCAATCATCGCATTCATGTACTAATTTTGTGAACTAGGCTTCTGAAATTCATTTATCAGTAGCTTATTGACATCTATAATCCTCCTTGTTGTTCCCAGTGGACTATTTACAGCTGAGTGCATGTACTAATCTAGTGCGCGGTCTCTTAGCATGATAGCTAACTATGCAAGTTGTGTATCATCATCTGTGATCTTCTTTGCTTCCCAAATATTCTCATAGATAAACAAGTGTTTTTCAGTATCCTCTAATGCCTCTCCCTTGAATTTGGGTAACTTGATGGTGGGATCATGTCCTCCCATTTTGAATGGTGATGAACTACGACCTCCACACAGTGTAGATACTTGACTACTACTTTATGAAATTTCTCCTCCAGTTGTTGCTCCTTGATTGGGTGCACTTCCTGTTGTCTTTATTCCACTAAAATCTAGTTTTCTAAACAGTGGTGTTCTTTCTGGTGTATTAGTCGCACATGGGGTTATGGGTTCCACACTGACATTGACATGGATATGAGTTATGCCTTATGTTCCTTCACTTGGACCCCTTGTCTTCCTTTCATATGTTCCATGCAGTATTTCCTCAATTTTCTCCAAAGCCCAAAGATCCTCTACTTCTTCTTCATCACTTTCCAAGCCCTCTCTATTTTCTATGGCTCTCTTCTTATTATTTATCTTATAAGGGTACTCCACTGCGTTTTTTTCCAATTGTTTCCATGATCTTCTTGATCTAATCTTCTTCCATCATGATTGGGTCCAATTTCTCCTCATTATTTCCCTTATCCATCTCTTCCTCCATTTCTCCAACTCTTTTTAGTGCTTCCCCCCTTCCCTCATGCACATAGGTAGATTTAGTTGTATGCTTCCATAGTCATTACACATTTGTTATATAGTAAGATCTTTATGGAAGTGTACAATGATATGATATACCTACCTCTGGGTCCCTTCAAAAACTCTTTCTTTGTTGCACTGTAATACTTCCAGGTATCTACTAGAAATTCTGTGATAAACCTTGCAACAATACTGTCTAGACAGAAATCTATTGCACACATGAATTTGTTGTTAACTTTTTGTAACTGTGTGATCTCCACAGGATTCCACTCGAGTTGTCTAATTCGATTCATAGGGTGGTTTTATTTCAACCTCAATAGCCACTCCTACAACATATGTGGTAAATCATAGAAAAATACCTCATGCAAGTTGCTAAACATGTACTTGTCCAGGTATTTGCATGGTGTTAATTTAGGGTTTCTGTTATCCTTCTGTGCAAACTCAAGCTCCTTTGTTTTCAACCAACTTTCAATTTCTGCCTTCATTGGATTCCATGGTCTAAACATTCCTTTGTATACCTTCATTATGTTCGCGATTATTTCACAGATCCCACTCACTCAATCCCATGCAGTTACAGTTGGAAACAGAACCATTTTTTGGCTACTACCATCTTCCCCTACTCTTGGTCTGACCCGAGTTCAGATCTAAACAATATTCCAACAAATCCCTCTAAAACTATCGTCCCTCCTGGTAAACTAGAAGGAAACACAACACACGGAGTGTACTGCGCAATCTCACCTGAGATAGTTTTATGGGTGACTGCAATGATCAGATGCTTGCAGTCTAGAAAAGAGTGGGGATTTGGGATTGCAATTCATCTTCTTAAGCCTTGATCTGGTGGTTCTTCCTATGATTCTTAAGATACATTCATCTATTACATGTATACATACATTATAACAAATATAACATATAACAGATCTCACAACATTCTTCATTCATCAACTAACTATTTACAGGAAGTAATCATGCAACAACCACATCACATAGCATAAGTGTTACCATGGTTCACCCTCTCCTAGGATACATCCACAAACATCTGGCTTCTCATGCTCATTTATCATGGTTCCCCAATGTGTGGCGTTGCACGCACTACAACTTCATTCATACAATCACAAAACGGACTCTACGAGCTTGTGAGGTTTACTAGATCACACCAGACTCCTCACCCTGTGATATAACCGTCAAGGTCTAGCTAATTTTATTCCCTACAACTCAACAACTTATAAAATTGTATTTGATCTTACAATATTTTCCTTGACTGATGAGACCAAAAAACTTAGCAACAATATTTCCAACTCTCTAAAACGACAACCCCTGACCTAGGCCTCCTAGGAACATATTTATAGTAACCATTAGCTTCTTAGTTTTTATCGTTTCTTTCAAAAACCCTAACCCTAATGTAGTTAGGTTTTCCTGCATGCATGCCTTGCATGCTTTCCTCGCATGTGTTTCTTTTCCTTCCTGTTGTCTTTTTCCAATTCTAGGTTTTATCCTCCAAAAATAGTGTTTCCTCAAAATAGGCATGTGCCCAACAACCACTGAAGACATTGTTCAAGCTATGTCACAATTCAGCCTGAAATAAGGAGAGATCAAAGGGTTAAAGGAAAACACGGAGAAATTGGAGCAGGAAATGCACACAAAGGATGAAGAGATAACCCAAGTTCAAAAGGAAATGGTAGTCTTGCAAGAGAAGATTAATAAATTGAATTCAAGATTGAGAGGTACAGGTTTGTTGCAAGGAGCTAAACATATCATATGGTATTCTATAGTTGTTGATCCTGCACAATTTAGATAATATTTGAATTTTGTAAGTGATAAAGATAATATAACAATCACAGGCAGGCATAGTTGCATTGTTGTTAATGAGACTTTATCCAAAAATCCATCTAAATGGGCACAGAATGCCATTAATCTTCTCAATCAGTTCCTCCTACAGATTTTCATACCATTGGGGTAAAATATAGGATTGCATTGATTATCTGGGCCAAAATGATTATTACAAAGCATGATCTTTTGAAATCAGTTATGAATAAAGCAATACAGATGGAACACAGTGTGCAAAATTTAAAGAATTTTTTTGAAGAATTGTTCATAAAGGGTCTTACATCATTCTGGGATGGTAAAGGTAAGTTGCAGGATCAAGAAGAATATAATGCACTCTTGAATCAATCAAGGATGGACCGCTCCAAATTTGAAACCCTAGAGGAGGGTTTGAAAGGGGCTACCTTAGTTGATAAACCAAGTACAAATTTTGGAATTTTAAATCAGTTTAAGACAATCAAACTTGGTCTACCTGTCATTTGTTATGCCACTTGTATTGACTTGGAAATGTTAATGAAGGAAATGACAAATTATGAGATTCCTTTTGAATTGCAATGGAAGGAAATAATCAGATTGGGTAAGACCAAATGTAATTTTCCAAGACCGAGTAAATGATTTACATCTGTCGACCAAAATGAAGCAAATCAAATGAGGATACAATCAAAGTCAAAGGACAAATATAAAGGACCAAACTATAGAAATATCATCAAATCTCATATTTTGTGAACTGAAATTTTATATTTTTAGTGTAATCGGTTCAAACCGAATGGAATCAAATTATTGTATAAATATGGTAGTTTTTAATGTATTCTATGTTGGAAGAAGTACAAAGGACAATTTTTCATTGAACATTGTATATAGTTTTTCTGAATTTGAATGAAATGCTAGTGCAGATGTCTAGAGCTTTTTCATACCAAAGATTCTAGTGGTAATGATTTGAAGTTTGTTTTTCCTTCATGTATGTTCTTATGGTTTCTCTATACTTCATATGCTTATGATCAAATGTTTGAATTGGATATCAAATGGTCTAAAATTCATCTCAAAAGGTGCTTTAGATTATAGCAATTCAAATATTGTCTATTCTTTCTTAACTCATCAGAATTCATCTTAATGGTGCTATGAATGTTGTTATTTGTTTTATTCCTTCTTCCATTCTATAACATCAATTTAAAAAATTGAAAGATCATTGCCTACCTATCATTTGCTTCCTTGAGAGTTCTATTTACCAAACACAGTTTCCATTCGCTTTCAAAGAATTGACTCCATTTACCAACATATATCTTTCCTTCTTGTCGGCAAACCTTTTAAAACACCCTTTACCTATTCAACAAAACCTATCCATTAAACCTTCTTAGAAGATCCATCTTCCAAGATACCAAGTGACAAGAGAGATCCCTCTCAGAACTGAAAGGCTAGTTTTAGTCCTAAAGCGGTTTTTTGGTTACCTTTGTACGTTTTCCCTTTAGCCTAGGAAATTTACTTACTGCTAACATTTTTGCGTCAATTTCGGGGAGCGAAGGTGAAATATTCCCTAGGATAGAACGACTTGAATTTTCAGATTTGATTCCTGAGGGTAACAACGAATCAGACATTTTATCGGTTGAAAAATTTACCCTGGAGACTTCATTTTATAAGATCAGTAGCAAAAAGGTAACTTTATTGAGAAATCATGGCTCCAAAAAAATTTACACTAGGATAAACCCAGATCCAGAACCTATAGCATCTGTGTTTGATCTCAAGAAACTCTTACATAGAAAAAAATAAAGGGTAGCTAACTCAAGTATTTTTCTGGACATAAATATATCATTTCCTAAAGATGGAGTAAAGAGTATTGATGACCTAGATTTTGACATAAAATTTGAACAGAGTTTGTTTAGATCCAGATCAGAGTCCAACTTGAATGAAGTTTTTTTTTATGAAAATAATTTTCAATCTCTAATTTATGTTGTCCCCAATCAAATTGTTGTCATTCCCAGTCAGATTGTTTAGCCAGTCCAAAATCCTCCTAGAGCCAAGGAAACAAGATTTGATCCCCTTGTTATCTTGCATGATCTACCTCAAAATTATAATCAAAGAATTAAATCATTTGATGCAGAAGAGGATGTTTCAGCTCAAAAACACTTATATTGGTTTAATGATTTTGTTGACTTAGAGGAGGTAGACGATGAAGATGTAAAATTCATACTATTTGCACAAAGTCTCATAAGTGAAGTCAGGAAATGGTTTAAATCTCTTCCAGCAACAAGTATCCCTAACTTTGCATCATTTGAAATTAGTTTTCTTGCAAGATGGTTTGATAAGAAAAATCCTCTTCAATTGTTGACCCACCATAATAACATAAAAATATCACCCAATGAGACAGTACATAAATTTTCAACTAAATTTATGAGGGTTTATAATTCAATCCCAACTGAAGTTAAACCCCCTCTTGGAGCTGCCCAACTTCGTTATGCTGACTCTTTTGACAGTGATTTTCAGGGATGATTTTAGGGGCTAAATTTCGCTCATGGGATAATTTTCCATGGTTTTTTCCAAAAAATGATTTTCTATTCTAAAAATGATTCGCCCAAATTCTATAGGATAAAATTATTTTACCTTAAAAATCGTCAAAATTTTATACAAACTATATAAATCCTTAGAAATTTGAATATTTTTATAAAAATATCGCCAAACATTTATAGTTGGCATATGAAGGATCAGTAAGATTCTCCAAGGTTTCTACATTTTAAAATAAATTTCCATCCTCTAAATCATCCCTAGTGATTTTTCTTTGTTGCTGAGGGAAAGGAGATCTACCACACTATATGGCATGATGAATGATGCAATTGAAGTAGAAGTGAATTTGATGGCATCAAGAAAGTTTAAACATAATCCTGATACTGATATGTAAAAGGTTCAAGAAGAATCTCAACCCTCAACTTCCCAAACATAAGATGAAAAATTTGATTTAATGGTGAAAATTATGGAAAGGTTGGTGGAAAAGCTATCTTTAGAAAATAAACCTGCCATCAGAGATTAAGCTTATTTTCAACACAGAAATCGAAATTTCAAAAGAGCACCAGTCCCATAGATTAGACAGAGAGATCAAAGAAATCAAGGTGATCATAAAGTTAAACCCCTTTTCCAAAATAACTATGTAAATTAAAATTTTGATGAATCTATTGAAGAAAACACACATTGTTGTGATGGTACTGAAACATATGTGTTCCTAACTAAATAAGAACATGATCAATTTATGGATGAAAATGATAAGTTTATGCAGGAAAATGATGACATATTTTCAATGGAAACATAAGAGTATAAGAAGGAGTTTCAAAACGCCATCATGCAGTTTTAGAAGCAATACAATCTCAGAAGTAAAAAGGTGACTGCAAACCCACCAAAAGGGAATCCTACAAAGGAGCCTCAAGTCAATTTACCTTCTTCAAGTCATCCTAAGAAATATAGTTTTGCAAGGGAGGTATTGGAGAAAGGAAAGCATAAATAAGAACCCCAAAACAAGGTAGCAGAAGTAAAAAGGGATGCAGTCATCAAAGAGGTAGAAGAAACTTAGTCTCCTTTTAATTTTGAAAGTAAAATGGAAAAAATCAAGATTTATGTTCCTTTCAATGAATTGATAAGAAATGGTGAATATAGAAGCCAAATAATAAAAATGTTGAAAATCGAAGAAGCATCTGATACTTTGAATGTGCAATATGATCACTGTGCAATTTTATTTGGTCCTCAGGTGGAAGAAACTGGTGATGATGGTGATATGCCTCCTTTCTTTGTCATCCTTAAAGTTCATGATATGACCTTACACAATGCAATGCTAGATTCAAGAGCATCTCACAATTTGATGCCAAAAGTAATAATGGATGAACTAGGTTTGAACATGACTAGACCTTACAAAGATATTTTCTCTTTTGAATCAAGGCAGGTAAAATGTTTGGGTTTAATCAAAGATATGGTTGTTTCTCTATCCCAAATTTCATCAAAGAAACTAATCATGGATATAGTTTTTGTTGACATCCCTCCAAATTTTGGCATGCTTTTGTCAAGATCATGGCTTGCAAAGTTGAAAGGTACTCTACAGATGGATATGTCTTATGCAACTATACCAGTGTTTGTCCAAGAAAAGAGTCTATACAAAGAAGTACTGTTGAAATACATGGTCAGTAGCAAAAGAAAACCAAACAATCACCCTATTTATTTTGTTGACATTGAGTTTGTTTCTTCAATTTTCTACAATGACTTGTGCTTTGAAGAAGAAGAGCCAAAGGCTATTCAATTTCCTATGGAAGGTGAGGCTGATCATCAAGCAGGGAAAATTTCAGACCAGCAAAATGGAGAAAATGATGAGATTTGGATTATGAATTTTGATGGAGCTTCTATCAAAGAGGGATTTGGAGCAGGTGTTTGGATAATTCCTCCTAGAACATGTTCAAAACTTTTCTCTTACAAATTTTCTTTTGACTACACAAATAACATGGTTGAATATGAGGCATTGATTTTGGGTTTGAACACTTTGAAAGAATTGGGTGCAAAAATAATAGTTTTACATGGAGATTCTGAGCTTTTCATAAATCAAGTTAAGGGAATCTATCAGTCAAAGAATCCTAGGTTAAGGGAATATAGAAATATAGTTCTTGACTTAATTGAAAGTTTTACAGAATATAACCTCTCGATGATTCCAAGAGGACAAAATCTAATTGTTGATGCATTAGCCACTTTAGCCTCTATTTTCAGGATTCCTATCTTTCCTAACATAAAATATGAAATTGAATTCAAGCACAGGCCAACAATACCTAAAAACATCAAGTATTGGCAGATTTTTGAGGATGACAAGAAGGTGGTAAGATTTCTCGAAATGACTGATGAATTTGTCAACTAAAATATTGATGATGAAGACTAGTGTGATCAGGAAGAGGATGCATTCATGTTATCAAATGATGACTATTTCCAAAATCATATTGTTGGTAGAGATATTGTTCATCTAAAAAATAATATTCTTCCCAAGGGTTTGGTCCCATTGGAAACAAAAATTGACAATAATGATGTGGAAAGAAATCCCAAGGTCACTACAAATGATGAAGACATAGAGGATTGTAACATTGGGACTAGGCAAGATCCACAAATCATAAAATTGTCCAAAACACTCGTTCTAGAAATCAAGCAAAGATATATCATCCTGATGAAGGATTTCTCAGATGTATTTACCTGGAGCTATGAGGATTTAAAGGTTTATGACACTAAGGTGATTCAACATTTAATTCCAATAAAAGATGATCACAAACCATTAAAACATAAATTGAGAAGGATTAATACCTTACTAATACCATTAATTGAGAAAGAGGTAAGAAGGTCGTTTGATGCTAAGATTATAGTGTCTTTAAGATTCTCTAAATGGTTGGCTAACTTAGTTCCTGTGAAAAACAAAAGTGGTGAAATCAGGTTATGTGTAGACTTTTGAAATCTGAACAGGGTTTCCCTCAAAGACAATTATCCTCTTCCCAAGATGGATTACATTCTATAGAAAGTGGTTGGATCATAGAAAATGTAAATGCTTGATGGTTTTTATGGATACAACCAAATCATGGTGCATCCTGATGATCAAGAGAAGACAACCTTCACAATACCCTAGGGTACATTCATGTATGCCAATATGCCTTTTGGGCTCATGAATGCAGGATAAAATTTCCAAAGGGCTATGGATATGTCTTTTGATGATAAATATAAGTTCATTGTCATTTATTTAGATGATATTACTGTGTTTTCAGATTCTGATGATGATCATCTTAAACATTTGAAAAGGGTTTTTTAGAAATGTAGGAAATTTGGCATTTCATTAAATCCCAAGAAATATAACTTTGGAATGAAAGAGGGGAAACTAATTGGTCATATAATTTTGAAAGAAGGAATAAAAATAGATCCCAACAGAGTGGCTGCAATTCTTAAAATTGACACACCGAGGAGAAAAAAGGAGGTACAGTCCTTTCTTGGAAGAGTAAACTTTATGAGGAGGTTTATCTCCAATCTAGCTGAAATCATATAGTACATTACCAACATGCTTAGAAAAGGTAGTGAGATAAAGTAGACTCCAGAATCCAGGAAATCCTTTGAGGATGTAAAAGTAGAATTGACCAAGGCACCAGTATTGGTTAGTCCAGATTATACAAAGGATTTCATATTGTTCTCTTTTGCATCAGAACACACCATTGTTGGTGTCTTGTTGCAAAGAGATGAAAATAATTTTGAAAGGACCATAGCCTATTACAACAAAACTATGAGAGATTATCCATTGAAGTATGGCATCATGGAGAAGCAAGCATATGCACTGGTAAAATCCCTCAAAGAATTCAAAATTTATATCTTACATTCTCATGTTATTGCATATGTGCCTAGCAATTCTATGAAAGACATCTTAACTCAGTCTGATCCTGAAGGAAAAGAGGCAAATGGATAGTTGTCTTGTTAGAGTATGATCTTGAGATAAATCCTACAAAGTTGATCAACGTTCAGGGGATTGCTAAACTAATGACACAGTCAAATTATGATGTCTTGGGAATAAATTTCATTGTTGACCTGTCAAAAAATTCAAAGGAAGAGATAGTCCCACAGGTATCCCATAAATTCCTTGAATCTCCATGTTATGTTGATATTATCTATGTGTTAAGGAATTTACAGGCTCCTCCTAAATTGAGAAAGACAAACACTAGATTTTTGAAGTTAAAAGCAACAAAATTTTGTATTCTAAATAATTCTCTGTATTGGAAAGATCCAGATGGGATTTTGCTAAGTTGTTTATTGGAAGGAGAAGTAAAACATGCTATCAAATAATTTCATAAAGGTGACTGTGGAGGGAACCATTACCGGAAAACCATTGTGCATAAGATACTGAGAGCAAGGTTCTATTGGCCTAACATTTTTTCTAATGTGTACAAGGAGGTGTATAGTTGTCATGAGTGTCAATTTTTTTATGGCAAGAGGAAATTGCAGCCCTTTCCATTAAAACCTATTTATGTTGAAGCATTGTTTAGGAAATGGGGCCTTGATTTTATGGGAGAGATTCATCCACCATATTCAGCTCAACATAGGTGGATATTGATAGCTACAGACTATTTCATCAAATGGATTGAAGCAGTTCCAACAAGGAAAGCTATTGATGTTGTTATTATTCAATTTTTGGAAAGTAACATTCTGTATAGGTTTGATTGTCCAGTCAAAATCATAACTGATAATGAAATAGGGTTCAAGTCCAAGAGAATGGAAAAGTTTTGTAGTGATTATAACATAACCTTTGGTCATTCCATAGCTTATTACCCACAGGGTAATGGGTTAGTTGATTCATCTAACAAGAGATTGACAACAATTATTAAGAAGCATCTACAGGAAAACAAGAAGGATTGGCACAAGAAACTTATTTATGCATTATGGGTTGATAGGATCACTACCAAGAGTCTATCGCTACATCACCTTTTCATACTGTATATGGATTAGATGCAGTTTTCCCTACTTCATTAGGGCTACCAGTGATGAATTTGTTGCCAGAAGAGGAAGATGAACCAAATGATGTTCAAAGAAGGATAAATCAATTGATTCATGTGCAACAAATGAGAGAACAAGTTTTCAACAACTCACAACTGTGTCAGGACAAAATGAAAAAGGGTTTTGACATACATACAAAGGTTGATGGCTTCAAGGTAGATGATTTGGTGTTGAAGTGGGATGCAAGAAATGAAGATAAAGGGAAGCATGGAAAGTCTGATCACCTCTAGCTGGGACCATTCAGAATTGTTGCTTATCATGGGGAAAAACTTATTTACTGTAGGAGCTCAATGGAAATCTCATTGGTAGAGGACCTACAAATGGAAATTTTCTCAAACACTACCTTTCTTAATATGATTTTGGTATTTCCATTTCATTGTAAATAACCATTTTTTTAAGATAGAGCGGTTTAATTTTTTCCATCTCAACAAAATTTTAAGATCGAAGAGAAGGCCCTAAGGTTTTGTTGTAGATTACTGGTGTGAATTGAAATAGACAAGGTATTCGAGTTTCTATTTTTTAGAAAAATTTAAGAAAGTTTCAAAAATTGCCCAATGAATAAGGCTATTGGATCTACACTTCTTTGGCACCTCGCAGGGAGGATGCCATCCCTAGTTCGATCCCATGTTAGTCACTAATAAAAAAAAATTATGACATGGGGTCATAATTCTATAATTAGTGAAGGCACTAAATGGTTTGG
The DNA here is from genome assembly GCA_009831015.1 of Picea engelmannii. Classification (NCBI taxonomy): domain Eukaryota; kingdom Viridiplantae; phylum Streptophyta; class Pinopsida; order Pinales; family Pinaceae; genus Picea; species Picea engelmannii. The sequence goes on along the minus strand of WSFP011299383.1, from coordinate 32,847 downwards.
AGGCATGATATATTGACAAAAGGGTTAAAAATGGCATAAAATAGTTAAATTTGGCGAAGAACCTAATCAAATAAGGCTCAAAATAATTTTGATCATGATCCATCAAAATAAATAGCCAGGAAGCATTGTGAAGTTTGAAGTTGCATGGGAGATAATTCTGAAGGGAAGTTTGGCAATCCAAAAAGTGGTTTCGATCGAGGAGTATATGTCAATGCTAGATTGATTGCAGAATGACAAGCGGGTTGTTCCAAAAATGTTAATCCTCATCTCTGCAATTTGAAAAGTATAAAATTTCGATTTGACATTTTCATTTTTTCTTATTTTCAAACTCAAGAACCATTGGAACATTGTCGCGAACGCCATTTTCTGTTGCAGCCAAACTTCACACCACTACAGTTCGCTTCCAGGTATTGATCTCACCGCCATGGATCCCATTGTATTGTCAGTAGTAGAGCAAGACCCTGAAAGTAATGAGGAAGCCCTAATTGACAGAGATGCAGATGTATTTGATCCTGATATCACTATTTCCCTCATTTCTGTGTCTTTTGGAAACTTGTCTAATATAAGGGAAAGAATATTCCATTTTTAGAAGCAGTTTAGGCCTCCATTGTCCCATATGTTGTCGAGCTTTATTTCTCGTTTCCTGAATTCATAGGTTGGTGCGCTGAGCAATATTCCCATTCAGAAAGGGTAATCTGTCAGTTCAAAAATCAATCAATATACAAAAATGATTTTCCTTTAATTCTGAGTCATTCAATGAAGAAAAAGTGATTAGGGTTTACAGATGATTTCAGCCATAGCTCAAAAGTCAATTTCTACAACAAATCATTAAACTTGAACAAACGTCATAGAGTCTGTCCTTACCAATGAGTATCAACATGATGGTCATTGAATTCCAGTGGGTTTGTTCCCTTTTGAGTCAATTCCTGGGTCTAGATAGTGATAAATATGTTGTGGAAGTCATGCTTGGTTTTCTTTTGATTTTTTTCAAGTCAAAGTCTGGTCAGTCAGTCCAAATTAATTTTGATAAATTCCTAGTTTACACCATTCACAAGCATCTAGTGAATTTCCACTCTATGATACATTTCAAATACTATACATATATGTTAAATATTTTCTTAGCAAGTAACCATGGAGAACTACCTGAAACAGTTTTTGTATCTACTTAATGTAAAATAATCACTTTGTTCATATTCATCAACAAGGTCATGTCAAGAATCTATTCTTTGATTTTTAATACAAGTTTAACCAAAGTTTTGGAGGACATGAAGATTCATCTGTAGCCTAATCCAAAAAACAGAGTAGGAGACTGGGTATTTTTTATGCATTCAACAATGATATGGGTATATGGTTTTCATGAGTCTCCTTACTTGTTACCTATTTTCCTAACTCCCAGGATTTTTTCTCTTGAGTTCATAAGGCAAAGAATCATCTCTAAGACAAATAAATTCATCAAATTTCACAGATCCTCTAACATTAAATTTCGCTTTGTTATTGGTCCTTTGTTTGTTAAGTCCAGATCATGTTTATCATAGGTTAAGGAAAAACTCAAAGATTTTGGTTTTTCAAAAATACGAGAAATAAAATATGATCCACATCAGATTATATCCAAGAGAAGGCAGATGAATAAAAACACACCTTATGAACATGAGAATGTTTAAGGCTTGGATAAACTACCTAATCTAGAAGTGTGTATTGATGTGGAAGCACCATTGTAGCAAGTACAAACATAGAAATCTCCTCAAAAGTTGGTGATTAAAATTCCTAAAGCCAGTGTGTATAACAAAAGAAGCATTTTAGAGACTATGGATATTGATGTTGAAATTTTTTCTAAAAAGAAGATGAAAATTATTCAGCCAAAGAATATTGTAGATTTGGAAGATGAAGGACCCGGAGATCAAGTGAATTTGAACATTGTGGAAAGTGGTACCAGTATTGTAGAAATTGACAAAAGAAGTCAGCTTGAAAGTGAAGGCAGCTCAAGAGCCTTTCACAGTCAAAACTTGTATTTTGATAAAGCACTTGATATAGCTTATCAGTCCAGAGAAGACCTAGAAAAACAATATGTTGAAAAGAGAAATGTGGATTTGGGTGAAATAAGGGATTTGTTTCCTAAAGTGGACAAAGTTTCTCAATAGAAAGCTTCCTTGTTTGTTGTGAGGGTTATTGAAAATAAAACTTTTAATATTGCAGTTGCAGAGGAAGATAAAGTGTCTGAGATTAAAATTAAATATGACAATATAAGTGCCCCTGGTAACAAAGTGAAATTCCATACGCAAACCAATGATTTGTTGTATTCTGATTATTTGACTTTAAATTTGAAAAATTCAAAGATGACATCCTTAGCTGCAAAATTAGAAGGACAACTAAGACAGGAAAAAGAAGCCAACAAATCTTGGAAAACTCAAATTAAAAGGCTTGAGTCTGAAGACCCTCAAGGGGTGAAGTCTTTATTGGATGAAAAAGATAAAATAATTCAGAGTTTGAAGAAAAAGTTGAATATGCATGCTATAGAACACCCACGGATAGCAGAATCAGTAGCTTTAGAGCAGGAAAAAGAAACATTTCAAAAAGAAGCATTGGATTATAAGGCTAATATTTTGCAGCTGGAAAAGGAAAAGATGGAATGGTCTCAAGAAAAGGTAGAGTTGGTGACTAGAGCCATGGTGTTATCCTCTACTGTAGGAATTGGATCAACCACTGAAGACATTGTTCGGGATATGTCACAAGTCAATATGAAAGAAGGAGAGATCAAAGGGTTAAAGAAAAACATGGAGAAATTGGAGCAGGAAATGTGCACAAAGGATGAAAATATATCCCAAGTTCAAAAGGAAAAGGTAGTCTTGCAAGAGAAGATTAATAAATTGAATTCAATATTGAGAGGTAAAATTTTGTTGCAAGGAGTTAAACATATCATATGGGATTCTATAGTTGTTGAGGCTGCAAAATTTAGATCATATTTGAATTTTGTAAGTGATAAAGATAATATAGCAATCACAGCCATGCATAAATGCATTGTTGTTAATGAGACTTTATCCAAAAAGTCATCTAAATGGGCACAGAATGCCATTAATCTTCTCAATTCAGTTCCTCCTGCAGATCTTCAGATCATTGTGGTAAAAGACAAGATTGTATTGATTATCTGGGCCAGAAGGATTATTACAAAACATGGTCTTTTGAAATCAGTTCTGAATAAATCAATACAGATGGAACAAAGTGTGCAAACTTTCAAGAATTTATTTGAAGAATTTTTCATAAAGGGCCTTCCATCATTCTGGGATGGTAAAGGTAAGTTGCAGGATCAAGAATAATATAATGCACTCTTGACTCAATCATGGATGGACCACTCCAAATTTGAAAACTTGGAGGAGGGTTTGAAAGGGGCTACCTTATTTGATAAAATGAGTACATACTTTGAAATTTTAAATCAGTTTAAGATAGTCAAACTTGGTCTACCTGTCATGTCTTATGCCACTTGTATTGACTTGGAAATTTTAATGAAGGAAAGGATAGATTATGAGATTCCTTCTGAATTGCATTGGAAGGAAATAATTAGATTGGGTAAGACCAAATGTAATTTCCCAAGACCGAGTAAATGATTTCCATCTGTCGACCAAAAGGAAACAAATAAAATGAGGATACAATCAAATTCAAAGGATGAAGATAAGGACCAAACTGCAGAAATATCTGCAAATCCCAAATTTTGTGAACTGAAATTTTGTATTTTTAGGGTAATCAATTCAAACCGAATGGAATCAAATTATTGTATAAATATGGTAGTTTTTTTATGTATTTGAGTTTTGAAGAAGTACAAAGGACAATTTTTCATTGAACATTGTATACATCTTTTCTGAATTTGAATGAAATGCTAGTGCAGATGTCCAAATCTTTTTCATACCAAAGATTCTAGTGGTAATGATTTGAAGTTTGTTTTTCCTTCATGTATGTTCTTCTGGTTTCTCTATATTTCATCTGCTTATGCTCAAATGTTTGAATTGGATATCAAATGATATGAAATTCATCTTAAAAGGTGCTTTAGATTCTAGCAATTCAAATATTGTTTATTCTTTCTTAACTCATTAGAATTCATCTTAATGGTGCTCTGAATGTTGTTATTTGTTTTCTTCCTTCTTCCATTCTATTACATCAATTTAAAAAACTAAAATATTTTTTCCTACCTAGCCTTTGCTTCCTTGAGAGTTCTATTTACTAGACACAGTTTTCATTCGCTTTCGAAGAATTGACTCCATTTCCCAACAGGTCCCTTTCCTTCTTGTCAGTGAACCTTTTAAAACACCCTTTACCTATTCAACAAAACCTAGCCATTAAACCTTCTTAGAAGATCCATATTCCAAGATACCAAGTGACAAGAGAGATCCCTCTCAGAACTGAAAGGCTAGTTTCAGTCCTAAAGCAGTTTTGTGGTTACCTTTGTAAGTTGTCCCTTCAGCCTAGGAAATTTACTTAGTGCTAATAGATACATCAAAGTCTTACACCGCAACAGAGCAGTATTTTCTAAAGGGACCCAGAGGTAGGTACATCATATCATTGTATACTTCAATCAATCTTTTATTGTATGACAACGGTGTGATTACTATGGAATCAGACAACTAAACTTCCCTGCATGCATGGGGGAAAGAGGGGAAGCACTAAAATGAAGCTGATAAATGGAGGAAGATATAGATAAAGGAAAGAAGAAGGAGGCCATGGACCCAATCATGATGGAGGAAGACCAGATAAAGCAGATAATGGGAAAATATGGAAATACGCGTAGTGGAGTACCCTACCAATATAAGATGAATAACAAGAAGAGATCCATAGTTGATAGAGAGGGCTTGGAAAGCGATCAAGAAGAGGTAGAGGATCTTAGGGATATGGAGAAGATTGAGGAAATCTTGCACACAACATATGAAAGGAAAACAAAAGGTCCAAGGGAAGGAACAAAATGCAGAACTCCAATCCATATCACTGTTAGTGTGGAACCTACAACCCCATGTGTGACTAACACACCAGAAATAACACCAGCATTTAGAAAATTGGGTTTTAGTGGAAGAAAGACAACAAGATACGCATCCAACCAAGGATCATCAACTGGAGGAGCCAGTTCAAGAAATAACAGTCGATTATCTACATCGTGTGGAGGTAGTAGTTTAACCTAGTTTAAAATGGCAGGACATGATCCCATGATCAGGTTACTAGAATTTTGGGGAGAGGCATTAGAGGACCCTAAGAAGCACATATTCATCTGTGAGAATATATGGGAAGAAAAGAAGATCACATATGAGGACACAAATATTTCTCAGTTAGATATCACACTAAGAGACTATGCACTGGACTGCTACATGAGTCTAGATGTAAACATTCCACTAGGGGGAACAAAGACTATTGCAGATGTGATAAAACTATTGATAAACAAATTTTATAAGCACATCTTAGAATACCAGTACATGAATGAAATGATTGAAATCAAGAAAAAACCAGGTGAGTCTATTTGGGAGATTGATCAAAGGTTTAAACGTCTGAAAGGTAAGTTGAAATATGCAATTACTAACATGCACCATAGGCATTTATTTGTGAACTCGTTGTTACCACATTTGAAATACCCATTAAGACAGCAGAAGTTCCAAACTCAGGCAGAGACTTTGCAGGCAGTCATAGAACTGGAAGAAAACCAGTATCAACAGACACATCCAACAATATAAGAGTTAAAAGAGGATTTGAATAATCTAACATTTCAACTTAACCAAAATAAGGGTAAAGAGAAAAGAGAAATTGTTTGGTGTACCTTATGCAAGACAGAAGGAAACCGTAAGAATGAATGTCCAAATTTCATGCAGTATATGGTGGTAGGGGTGCCAAACCCATTGCCAACAAGAGGACCATGGTTCAATATTTGTAAGACACATGGGCATGGTCCATATCATTGTCCAATGGTGCATAATTATAAGACAGTACCAAAAATTTCATATTGCAATTTTTACAAGTCAATGGGTCATGATGATAAGGATTGTAGGATGATGGAGTTGATGAGAGAAAGAACTTCAGATACTTATAGGGTGCAAGCAGAAATGATGACAGGACAAGATGCACCTCAGTTCAACTAGGTACCACCACCATACAATAATGTGCAATAGCAGTACAACACTACATAGTCGCAGTATAATAATGTTCAGCCATAGTATAACCCTGCATAGTATAACCAGGTACCTCAGTACAACACACCGCAAGGAGATCGAGGTGGATATAGAGGTGGAGGATGAGGTAGAGGAGGATTTGGATGAGGTATAGGACCAGTAGTGTGCCAAAAATTCCAAAAACTAAGACATTATGCAAGGGAGTGTCCACTCACACCAGTGACATGTATGTACTGTCACGCAGCAGATCATGACACTGAAGACTATCATACACTCTTGGGGAAGATCCAAGAAAAAAGGACCCAGAAAAACTAGAATGTCCATTGGATCTTTGCAGAATCTAGGGATGATGGGAGAAACATCAATATATTCACTCAAGGAGGAGCCAAGACAGGAACTGATGCAGTAAAACAAGATCCAGTGCAACACCAATGGGTTAAGAAGAATATTGAACCACATAATCAGTTTGATGCATAGAAAGAAAAGGAAATATTTAAGGAAGCCAGACATGAGTGTCTCAAGAATAATTTTGGGTTTGCATCGGTCATGCAGCAACTTGAAAATCCACCAATATATGGGATGCCATTCTCAATGGACCATACCAGTGAAGGACAACCTTTAGAGAAAGTAAGTACCATAAAGAATTTCCTGCAATCTTGTGTTAAGTTATTCAATGACCAATCATCTGTTAAGGTTTTACCCAATATGTTAGAAATATGTAACACCAAGGTGGAAGGAAAGTTTGAACAGAAAACAGTCAATCATCTCCATAAAAGAAGAAGGACAAGTAGAGAATTCAGACTAAATGCTAATATTGGGGATTTCAATATGGGAGATATTATATTGGACCTAGGCTCTGAAGTAAATGTCTTACCTAAGAAGACATGGAAGTGTATGGGGGAACCCACACTAGGATATTCACTTTTCGAGTTGAAATTAGCAAATCAACACAAAGTATTACCAATTGTAAGGCTTAAAGGTTGACAATAGATTTGGATGGAGTGCGCACTATGGAATATTTTGAAGTAATACAGATGGTAGACGACACAACACCTTACCCAACATTGCTTGGATTGGATTGGGAATTTGATAGCCAATCTATAATCAACATGAAGACAAGAAAAATTAATTTTGAATCAGGTCAATATAGATTCATTTCCCCATTGGATCCTTCAGAAGGAGAAAGGTTTGTAGAACCCACTTGTTTGGATCTAGAGGAAATAAACCAGTTGTATAGAACCACTTTGCGAGAAGAGGATTATGTTAACCCAATTGTAGATGGGGTAATCAGCTAGAGAAACATTACATCATTTTCTTCTGAATCGGACATGGATTTAGAGAATTGGAAACAGTGATTACATGAAGTTTCAAAAAGGAGGTATGCAAGAATAGACCAGCTCAGTAAGATGGGTTGGTACAGAGATAAGAGAACCTCCCAGTTTTCATGGGTTAAATGACTTAAAGGAATTCTTGACAAAATATGAATATGAAGTGTTATAAAATCAAATGCTCTTATCCCTAGATATTTCACTCAAGGAAACACCTACAAGATGGTGGGGTGCACACAAAGAAACCATTCAATATTGTTATAAGTGTAAATGACTACTATGCATTAGATTTGGCGTAGAGTAGGGGAGAAATAAAATGCAGAGGTATGATGGATAGGGAACACCAGTGAAACACTTGGAGAAGTGCAAGGCACATTGCAGTATGACACCGCTAGAGGAATGGACTCGTCACTTTATCCATACATTGGAAGGAATCCTAGGGAACTGGTATATAGACCAGGAAATGCGCAGAGGCACTACAGAATGGACAAGTTTACAACATAATTTTGTAGTAACCTTCTCATTTGAACATGAGAACTGCAACATTGATTCAGTGTTGAATCTGATACAGGGAACGATATTTATTAATGAACCAGAAGTTGAAATCGTGAAAGAATATCAACAACAAAATAGACAAACAATCAAAGAGTTAATCTCATGCTATCATGTTGAAGAGGAAGCACCAAATGAAGATGATCAATGCAAAATTCAAATTACAGAAATTGAAGGAGAAAGAGAGGTGGAAGGTCCATCTCTGGAGTCAGGAGTATTTGGGGCACCAATCAAAGTTAAGAAAGTCAATATTGGGACGAATGAAAATCCTAAAATGGAAAGTATTGGAGACTATTGGGATGAGAAAATAGTACAAAGAATAACAGAGTTACTGTGAGAATACAGTGACATATTTCCAACAACCTTTACAGAGATGTGTTGGCACAGGGGCATACCCAGGGTTCAACACTTAAACAACGCACCAACAAAACCCTGAATACCGGTGCTTTCGGCAACAACTGCGAAGCAGATGCAGTCTCACCCGAGGTAGAGGCAAGTGGAGGTTATATGAATCAAGTGTCTGTAACCAAGATGGGACACAGATCTGTGATTATAACACCTCGCAGAGTACTTAGGGACAACACATATTAATGTATTATCTTTATTCACATCGCATATCAAACACTAATTACAAATCGACGCAGTAATAATGATAACATGCACTTCACACTTAGCATCAGAAGTTAGATCTAACATATTCAACATAGACACAACACTAATTATTCATAGATCTATCTATCATTCATTATAATCAATGCACTAAGAAGATCTACATCATAAATATCATATCACAAAGAAAACCATCAACACATGATATACGTGGTTCACCCCAGTGTGGGGATATGTCCACCAATGACTTCTTCTTATTCTATTATTCTTCAATCTCTTACATTCCTCTTCTCCTGTGCATTAAGCCACAGAGCCAAGCTTCGCAATGGACAGGTGATCTGAGCACTATGCACTAGATCCACCTTCCCAAAATTAGGTCAAGGCACAGAGCCAACTCATGTACTAAGCACAAAGCCTTACATACACGGTATGGTGTACCAAGCAACCAGGGATGATTTTAGGGGCTAAGTTTCGCTCATCGGCTAATTTTCCATGGTTTTTCCAAAAAAGAGAATCGTTATTTTAAAAATGATTTGCCCAAATTCTATAGCATAAAATTATTTTACCTTTAACATCGCCAAAATTTTATAAAAACTATATAAAATCCTTAGAAATTGAAATATTTTTACAAAAATATTGCCAAACATTTATAGTTGGCATATGAAGGATTAGTAAGATTCGCCAAGGTTTCTACATTTTAAAATAAATTTCCATCCTCAAAATCATCCCTGCAAGCAACTCAGAACTACTTGCCTCTTGCACTTAGCTTCATACAACTACTTTTTGCACTTAGCCACTTCCTACTTCTACATTACATCCTTACGTATTTATACATTTACAAAAAGGCCTAATCATGTGTAAACCCATGGGATGACATCCCATAACCCATTACATAAACCCTAATGAACCCTTTGTTGGGTCCACAAAAATGAGTGAGATCCCGCGATCTCAACTTCGCCTGGGCGCTCCATCTTCGACCAGCCTGTCAATGTCCAAAAATTGGTCAATCCTGACCAATGTTTCCTCAAAACTTGGTCGAGGGCTAACAGTCCCCCAACACTCACCTGTGAATTGTCCCAATTCACTCAAATCTGGGCAGTGTTGCTTCAAAGGCCTCGAGCTTGGCTCGAGTTGCCTCGACTTGCTGCTTTGCCTGACCTTCCTTCTCAGCGAACTCCTAGATCATTTTATCTGTAAAAGGCCCTTCCAGGTGTTGTTGCACTATCACAACCACTTGGTCCAATTGTGATCCTTTCCCTTCGATCTCTTCAAACACCGCACAGGCGTCCTCTTGCATCGGTTGTAGCCTCTATGTGACGTCCATGACTCTACCCTGGATGGAAATAATCTATTGTTGGAATGCATGTTGTTCTTGTGATCTCTTCATTCTCTAAACCATAGTGAGTGACTTCATCTACGCTTATACTGTTAGTGCATGTTTTTGCGCCTCCTGTAGTTGTGATTCCAACTTCCTAAGATCTAGGTATTTTGTGAGGAATGTGTAGTTCTGCGCACTTTTGTCACTTAGTTGCTTCCATTCTAAGGTGAGGAACTTGATCCTTCCAACTGCACTCTTAGCGGCTTCCTTGCTCTAGTCGTTCACTTCCTACGAAGTGCTAGGTACTTATTGAAGCTCCAACTCCATTACCCTTGCTTGAAGTTGTTGGATGGTCTCAATGAGATTCGTCACTTGAACCTCAACTGCCTCATGTTCCTCCTGTGTCAAGCCTAGCACAAAGTGAAGTGATTTGTTCACCACTTCCTTGAATGCAGTCTTCTCTGCGAGAAGTTGGTATTTTTCCATCTGTATCTTGGCGTTGTCCTCCTCGAGCATCACCCAGAAATCCTCCCTCTCGTTCTCATAAGTGGTTGCACATTATAGAGCAACTCATAGTTTCTCCAAGATCTCCTCTTTTTCTTTTGTTAGGGATTTTATAGATTTTCCCTTCTCCTCTTGGAATCATTGCAGTCGAGCCTCTATTTCATCTACCAATATTTGGAGTTGGACTGGTTCATCCCCCAAATCTAGAGTCTCCGATAAGGAGGGAATAGTAGGTAATGCACGACTAACTTGAATAGCTCATTGTATCTCCTTCATCTCCTTTTCAACTCTTACATACAACTCTTCTTGCTTCATTCCATATCTCTATAATAGGTCCTCGGACACATCCTCTATTGCTCCGTGGACTAAACCAATGTCATCCTTTATGAGCGTGGCCTCTAGTTGGGGCTTACTAGCATGGGTATTCTTTCTTGTTGAAGGTTTCTGCGGGGAAATATTCCTCTTCTTTGATGTTTATGCCTCAGTAGGGGGGTCCTTTGGCGGTGTAGCCTCTCCTTCTCCTTGATTTTCTCCTTCTTCCCCTCCTCATTCTTGATTTACTTTGTCTCCTCCTCCTCCTCTTGCCGGTGAGTCAAGTCTACTTTCTTCTAATGTGTTGTCCTCCTCATCAGTTTCTATGTTTTGAACTTCCTCCTTCTTCTTCTTCTTCGCGTTGGTCTATCCGACATGCTCGGCCTGAGTGACCAAGGGGCGTCCAATGATGTCAGGGTCGGAGAGTTTTTCATCATCAACTGGTACAAGGAACTCTGTCAGTCATTCCTTGGTGATCTCCTCCATATCTTTGTCGGTTAGCTTATAGTAGGACTATAATTTTTCCCTGCTCTCATCCCTGCGCACAGTGATATAAATGAAATTTCGATCTGTGTGTAACTTAGCCATCTGTCTGTACTGGTGCAATGTTTGTGGAGTCATGCATGGGAATGAATCAATAGAAACCTTTAGCTACTAATAGTAGGCATGGAACATTGCATTCGACTTCCACTACTTTGACATGTCATTCGTGTACCATAGGGTAGAGAACCTCGTAGCCAATGGCTCCGATGATTCTATCTCTGGGAAGGCTACTCCTTCCAACATTTTCCAAGTGACAAATGCGATCAACACCAGAAACCATCTAAAATGGAACTCATATCCTTGGTCATGTGCTTCGTGACAGTCTTTCTCGAGCTCATTGATGAGGTAGCTCACCCAATTCATTTGCATCCCCTCCACACATTTTCTTGTGAGGTCCACCATGAACCCGATGACCTGCATGGGGTAGTTATTTCGAACAAGCTTTCCATCTATGAGATGACAGGATAGGTGCGTTGCACCATCCTGGATGGAGGCTACCTTGTAGCCTCACTTTCCCTTCTCAACTTCGTTGTATGCCTCCTTAATGCATTGTGCCAGAGAGTGATATGAGGTATTCACTAGGTAGAACTGTTGAGGTTTGGGGTCCTGCATGCTCAGTCCTGTGATCAGGTGGATCAGTGTCAGATCCACAGTGTTGCGCATGTCAAGCCAGAGGTATCCTCCATGATAGCATGCCAAGAGGATTTTAATGCAAGCGTTAACCTCCTGATGTTGTCCAAAGTGAGGAATCTTCATCATGTTGAGTATCATGGACTATGTGAGCTCCTTAATCCATAGTTGACAGAATATGCGAGGCTTCTTCCTAGTCATCTTCATCATATATTTTTGGGGCGCGAGCATCATGTAGTTCTTTCTATACCCAAGGTTGAAATCATTGTTCTTCAAGGCTCGGATCTGTTCCAATTGGCCTCCTTCTACCCGTATCCCCTTTGGGATGTACACCGTGATCAATGTATACTCGAAGTCTCGTGGAATGTTGTCGCGGTTAACTGCTCCAGCCAAAGGCGGGATGTAATCGGGTAATATCGACGGGATCTGCTTCACCTTAGCCAGATCACCGCGATGCTTACTTCACTTCTCAGTAGCAGGGTCGGCACGTTTCAAGTGACGTCTGGTCAAGGGGGATGCCTTCATTCCCTTGGTCGACGATGTCTGTACTCCCTCAAAAATTGCTTTATCATCTATAAACTTCTTCAGAACCTCTTCGACAGATTTCTCTAGCTCGGTGCGCTTGGTCAAAATTATCATTGTTAAAAAATAAGTTGGGGTAGGTGAACGGATATCACGATAAACAATATATGGCGAGGTATGATAGCATAGATCGACACACACAATCACTTCTCTGTTAGCTCAGAAAATTACGGGTAGCAAAAAGTGGTCCTAACGCAGCGTCTGACGGGTCAAATAAGCAAGTGTCATAACATATTCCTCCAACGAGCAGGAATGCCTCAATCAATACGAATCATTCCGTTAGGGCACAGTCTCAACATCCTAGATGCGGTCTAGTCTCCCATAAATGTGTTTCCTAGCTATTTGGAGTGTCGCTTTAATGGTCAGGGTGCCTCCAATAGTCATATAGCTTCACCATAGAGAAGTCCCATTTTGCGTGGTTCTGTTGTTCCGGCAAAGTTCAGAGCCTATAATCTTGTCTCCTGCAAAGTCTTCTCTGTCACTCCATGTATCTTTTCGAAATTCGATTTATTCTTACTGAGCTTCCTTGCCTTCTTTCCTGTGATATGATTCTCTCAGTTCCTCTTTTAATTTTTATTCTTATCTTCTCTTAGTATAGTAGCTTTGCATTGTTGATGTTCTCTCGTAGGGTTCAAAGGGAATACCTCTTCTCTTATTAACTCCAGGTTGGGTATTCTTATTTCTTGCATGGATAGGTCCTTCAAACCTTATTGCATTCTTTCAACCTTGATAGCTAATTCTCTTGTGTTATGTTGCTTCGACTCAACTTCTCATTCTTCCATCAGTCGATCTATTCTTCTAGATATGGAATCCCTTAGTTCTTTCTTTTTCTTTTCTGTAGCTTCTTCCTCTACTTTCCTTCTGACACGATCCTTCTCGATCCAAGTCGTTCCTAACAAAAGTTGAAAAGGGGCATTATTCTCAACAAACCTAATAACTTCAAAATCTTCTTGAGTCGATGTTTTGTGGATGATAACAAGTACATTAGTAACTCTTCCACACATGGTTATTATTTTTCCTTTAAACAAGTCATCCTTCCCAGTGAAGGTACCATAGTAGGCTTTCCCAAAATTTCCCAAGTGATTTCTATCATAATGTTCACTTGTGTCTCCTCATCTAGGCTACAGTCTATGTTGAAGTCTCCTATTATTGTACTTATGCGTTGGTTTTCCTTCAAGATCTCCGATAAACGGACATTTTTGTGGTCATCCATTACTTATTTTAGTTGTATTAAGATAATCTGAACTTTCTCTGATTCTTTCTCTTTATGATTCCCTAATATTCTCTTATTCTCTTGACTCGTGTTCATTTGTTCAACTTTAGCAATCATCTTTGGATAGTCCTCGACTTCATGACCAAAAACTTTGAAATAGATACAAATAGGGCTTGCACCAGGGAATTCCTTAGCAAGGTGTCCCAGTCTTCTGCAGTTATAGCATAGTGTCAAACCTCTTTTTCTCTTATATGTTCCCCAACTTCTCTTCTACTACGCACTAGGATCACAATCTTGGACTTGCAATCTGCAAAAATTCTTTCTAGGCCCCTGCATCCACTTATTAGTCCAAAAATTATTTATATGCATAGGAATAACATATCTTTCTCTATTTCTATAAAATTTATTCATATCAACTCTTTCCTCTAACTTTACCCTAGTTTTTAGACTATGACAGAGTCTATAAAACATACCTAGATTCATTCTTTTGTGATGCCAACGCCCTCAACCCGCAGGTCGAAAGGTCCACGTCAGCACACAGGATCTTCCTTTTTCCACTGGCCCAAAGAACTCTATACGGCTCTTCTATTTCCCTATTAGAAAATCTGCACCCACAACAACTCTCTCACGTGATCTCCCTTTTTCTTCGGGTAATTGGACTTTGCAACTTTGCGAGTCTAATGATCGAGCGTTGGTCTCTTGAATCCCCGAAACCCGATTTTAGTCAACGCTGACCTTTCCTTTACCCTTTCGGGACTTTCCCTGTCGTGATTTTGGCGATCGCGATGTCGAGAACCTTGCTTCCCCGACTCCCGAATCCTGATATGTCGATCCTCCGATACACTCGCACGGTTGACCTTTCAACTGTCCTTTTGCTCCATCGGCATTTCGGACTACGCGGTATCGTGAATCCTAATGCAATGTTTTTGGAACTTCACCCCATGAAACTCTAAAATGGTGTTCCACCTATCCACTCGTTGACTTCTTCATGGCCCACACTATCCTTTGGTTGTTAGGATATCGCGTTTCGGAATATCACGAATCCTGATGCAATGAGTTCAAGACTTCCACCCACGAAACCTCGATATGGAATCTCACGTGTAAATTTGACAGTCCCTGTGACTCGGATCTATGGTCCTGCCCCTCCTGAGCTTTGAACCTTTAGGGAATACTTCATTGTATCTCCCCTATTCCTTTGTGAGATCTAACGATTCATGGAAATTCATGAATTCTCCTCAGAGAATTCCGACCGTCCGTCTTTGCTTGGCGATTTCTATGAATGACCAAGTGTTCCTCCGCAACTTGTCCACCTGCGGTGCGAACTTACGATGCTTCCTTAATGATTTCAGTCACAACTCCATCTGGTTGTGCTTCAACAGTTTTCGAAGGCCTTATCTTTCCTGAGCTTCCTTATAACTCCGAGTCTTAGAAAAGACTCTTGCGTGCACCCCTTGCGGAAACTTTCAAACACTCCTAAGTGTTGAATTTCCTTCGACCCTGCGCACACCTGCAGCAGCAGTCTCTTGACGCTTCACTCAGGTTCACAACCCTGAGACTTCGCTCAGCCTGCGCACTCCTTGCATGGCTCCTATGCCTAACTGCACTTCTGAATGAATGAGAACAAAAGCTACCTATCTGAACCCTTTGTCAACGCACTCCTTGCGGACACTTCAACTGCACTCCTTGCAGGAACCCTTGTTCAGATAGAGAAACAATTGAAACTCATTCCTACTTTCTTTCAGACTTCAAACTCAAAATATGAAATCAAAGACACAACATGTAAAATAAAATGTATAACAGGAAGCAAACATTCATGAGCATATCATTCAACATCAATACACAGAGATCAAACACAAAACCATGAATTTGAATCATCCTCTTTCTATTAATCCAAATGCATGTACATGGATGTTCTTACACAGCTCTCTGCATGCTCTTGCTCTTCTCAACAATGCTCATAATCTTCCATAATGTTACAATACACAATGAGGGTGTCTATATCCCGTTTCCCTCTTGCGCTCTAGAAACTGTCTAATCTAGAATTAAATTCTATCTACCTACATTAACTACTATAAATGCCTTCTACCTACTAAGGATGAGAGCAAATCGCTCAAGGTCCATTTACATTATACAAGTGTGCCTTCATTTAAATATCACATTTTAAGGTTGGCGCATTAGCTTCAAGACAATTTCAAAATTTGCGCTGGCGCTTGTCCAGCTGTCTTTTGCTTCCGCACTGGCTCGCTTGATGTTGGTGATGCTCCTGCATCATACTCCCTCGCTTGAAAATTTTCATGGGATCCTGTCCATGAGCTCACGCACGGTCTGTCCATGCTTCTGGATCTCTGCTTCATTTTCCCAGCTGGCATCTTCAATTGGATGGCCCTTCCATTTGACCAAATACTCAAAGTATTCTTTCCTCCTGGTCTTCTTGCTCACTCTTTTATCTAGTATGCGCTCCATCTGTGGCTTCTCTACAACTGACATTTTCTTTGTCCACTGGATCATTGGTTGCTCATTTCTAGTCCCTATTTCCTCAGCCTTATATGGGTACAAATATGAGATGTTGAATATCAGAGAAATTCCAATCCCATCGGGTAATTCAATCTCGTAAGAATTCGCCCCAA
Source organism: Picea engelmannii (assembly GCA_009831015.1). Lineage (NCBI taxonomy): Eukaryota > Viridiplantae > Streptophyta > Pinopsida > Pinales > Pinaceae > Picea > Picea engelmannii. The sequence goes on along the minus strand of WSFP011299383.1, from coordinate 16,495 downwards.
ATTTCTTCAAGACCCTACACGGTCCGATTTTCTTCATCTTCAGCTTATTATATGTTCCTCTCAGGAACCTTTCCTTCCTCAAATGTGCCAGAATCAAATCACCAACCTCAAACTGAAGTTGTCTCTAGTGCTGATCTGTTCTGTGCTTATACTCCTGGCTTGAATTCTGCAATCTCTCCTTCACCTGGCTATGAAGTTCTTTCATCGTCTCTGCAAAATCTTCTGCACTAGCACTCCTAGTCGCAATCTGTTCTGAATCTCTCAGTTCAGAAATTCCCCTCGACTGCATGCCATAGACAACCTAAAATGGACTTTGCCCTGTGCTCCTATTGACCGAGTCGTTATAGACAAACTCTGCCTATGGTAATATGTTGTCCCACTAGCTGTGGTGCTCTGTCGCCAAGCTTCTCAGCAAGTCTCCTAGACTTTTGTTCACTACTTCTGTCTATCCATTCATCTGAGGATGATAAGATGAACTAAACAACAAGTTAGTTCCTAGCTTCTTCCATAAGGTCCTCCAAAAATTCCCTATGAATTTAGTATCTCAATCCGAAACTATACTTCTTGGCAAACCGTGAAGTCGAATGACCTCTTTGAAAAATAGGTTCGCAATGTGAGTTGCGTCACTGGTCTTCTGACATGGAATGAAATGTTCCATCTTGGAAAATCTATCCACTACCACAAAGATTGAATCAAAACCTCTTTGTGTTCTTGGCAACCCCAATACAAAATCCATGCTAATTTCATCCCACGACCTTTCTGGTATGGGAAATGGTTGGTAAAACCTTGCATTCTGTCTCCTTCCCTTCGAATGTTGGTAAATTCTGCATCTGTCCACGAATATCTTGACATATGCTCACATTCCCGACCAAAAATATGACTCATTCAATTTTGTGAACGTCTTGTCGTGACCAAAATGCCCTGCCAATCCTCCACTGTGTTTCTCCTTCAGCAGATTCTCCCTCATGGAGCATTTTGGAATACATAGTTGATTTCCCTTGAAAACCAATCCTTCCTGGATCATGTATTCTTCCCATTGGCTTCTATCTCTGAGAACTGGATTCTCAGCTGCTTCATACGCCTCTCTAAAATCCTGATCATTTGCGTACATGTTCCTAAGATCATCAAAACCTAACGTTTTGACTCAGAACTCCTGCAACAACAAACACTTCCTGCTCAAAGAATCAACAACTTTGTTAGAAGTACCAGAAATATGTTTAATCACAAATGTGAAATTCTGTATATACTCAACCCATTTGACATGTCTCTGATTCAACTTTTCTTGTTGAGTCACAAACTGCAATGCATGATTGTCACTGTATAAGACGAATTCTTTCGGGATCAAGTAATGCCTCCATTTCTTCAATGCCTGGATGATAGCATAGAACTCATTATCATAAGTGGAGTACTTCAATTTCGCTTCATTCAGATTCTCGCTGAAGTATGCGATTGGCCTTTCTTCCTGACTCAAGACTGCCCCGATTACAAATCCACTTGCATCGCATTTCACTTGAAATGTCTTTCGAAAATATGGCAACACCAAAACTGGTTGTTCCGTAATCTTACTCTTCAACAGATTAAAACTCTTCTCATCCTCTTCATTCCAGTGAAAATACTTGTGTCTTTTCTTCACTGTATCCATCATCGCTACACTAATTCCAGTGAAATCCCTTATGAACTTTCGGTAGAAACTAGCCAATCCGTGAAAACTTCTCACCTCAAAGACATTTTTCGGTGATGGCCAATTCTTGATTACTTCCACCTTATCTGGATCCATCGTCAACTCATTTGCTGAAATAACAAACCCCAAGTAAATGAGCTATGTCTTCATGAATAAGGACTTCTTCACATTTATCAACAGCTTCTCCTGCTGCAATCTCTGCATTACTGTAGTCAAATGCTTCATATGCTCTGCCACTGTTTTACTGAAAACCAATATGTCATCCAAATACACAATGACAAATTTTCCGATGAACTCCCTCAGGACTTCGTTCATCAACCTCATGAAGGTACTCAGTGCATTTGTTAAGCCAAATGACATAACAAGGCATTCATACAACCCTTCGTTGGTTTTCAATGTTGTCTTCCATTCATCACCTTCTCTCATGCGAATCTGATGATAACCGCTTTTCAACTCAATCTTTGAAAACTACTTTGCTCCACTCAAGCAATCCATCAGATCATCCATCCTCAGCAATGGAAACCTGTACCTGATGGTTATCTTATTAATCTCCCTCGAGTCAGTACACATCCTCCAGCCTCCATATTTCTTCGGACTGAGTACTGTTGGAACAACACATGGACTCAAGCTTTCCCTAACCAAAGCTTTGTCAAACAAATCTTGGACTTGCCTTTTGACCTCTTCATTCTCTTGCAGCGTCAAACTGTATGTGGATTTATTTGGAAAATTGGCTCCTGGTATGAGATCAATATGATGACTCACACTTCTAATCGGTGGCAACGAACGAGGTAATTCGTCCACTATGATATCAGCAAACTCTTCCAGCAGTTCCTGAATTTCTTCTGGCAACTCATCCACCCTTGTGCTAGTCAAAATAATCTTTGTCTTCCTGACCACTATGAACTGTGGATCCTCCTTCTTCTTAACCTATGTAAGAAGTTCCTTCCCACTCATGAGAAGTACAGTGTTGCTTACTTCCAGCTTCACCTCCTTATCCTTAATTGGAAGCAACATGTGTGTCCTCCCATTCTTCTCTAGGGTGTATGTGTTCATTCTCCCATCATGAATCACATTTCTGTCATATTGCCATGGTCTACCCAGCAATAGATGACAAACATCCATGGGAATAAAATCACATAATATCTTATCATTATATCCTCCTATCTTAAATTCAACTAAACATTGTTTAGTGATAGTTACCTGGTGTCCTTTTTGTAGCCATGAAATTCTATATGGGCTTGGATGATCAATCGTCTCCAGCTCCAGCTTCTGTACCATCTCTGTAGAAACAAGATTATCTGTGCTACCATTGTATACAATGACCTTGCATACCCTGTCCTTGGTCTTGCAAGCAGTTCGGAAAAGTCTGGTCCTTTGGACTAAACTCTCCACCTCCTTCTTTGGTGTCAAAAGAGCTTTCCGCATCATCAGTGATCTTCCGCCCTCAGCGTCTTCTGCCTCAACATCCCACCTCTGTGCCTCGGCGATGTGAGCTTCCCCAGTCTCCTTCTTTTTATCTGTACACTCGTAAGACTTGTGCCATTCTTTCCACATGTGAAGCATGTGATTACTCCACCTCTTCCTCTTCCTCTACCTCTGGTTTGAGGAAAAGTGTTATTGTCAGCATAATCTCCTCTATGCTCAGTATGATGCCCTCTTTGTTCAGCATATTTCCCTCGCTATGAACCTCCACCTCTCTCGATTTGAGTCTGAGGTTCCTTCCAGTCTTCCTTGGGCTTCTGACATTTGTCCTGGGCAACTGATTTGCCTCTGGGTTGACTTCTACCTCGGCCTCTCTGACCCTGCTTTCGGCTCAGCTTTTCTTCTGCTTTCAGAGCCATCTGATAAACATCTTCCACCGTTTGGATGGTTAGCATGCTCATCTCATCCTGGATATCATATCTTAGACCATTCAGATATCTGGAAACTTTTTCATCATCGCTCTCCTGATGACCTGCCCTGATGTTCAGCTTGTAGAATTCTTCAGTGTATTCTTTCACTGACATCAGCTTCTGTCTCAAGTTCTGCATCCTCCTGAACATAGTAATTTGATAATATCTGGGGATGAATTTCGCCTTCATCTTCGTGATCATTCTATCCCAGCTTTTGATCTTCTGCTTTCCCTTGCAACGTCTGTCAGCTTGTAGTTCATCCCACCACAATGCTGCATGTCCTTTCAATCTAGTGACAGCATGCTTGACCTTCTTGTCCTCTTCGACATCTTCATAGTCGAAGTATGTGTCTAGAGCTCTAATCCAATCTAGAAGCTCCTCTGCATCCAAGTTTCCCTCATAAACTGGAATGTCCATCTTTGCTCTTGCACCCATTCTTGCAATAACTTTGATCAAACGCTCGTTTGATGCATCTTCAGCTGCAACTTCTTCTTCACGTTCAGCCTCGATCTCACTTTCGAAATCACTGAGATCCCCAGCACTGACTGTATGCCTTTGTGCTATCTCCATGTCTTCGAGTCTAGCTCGTAGATCATGCATCTCTCTCTCCATAGATGGATCTGTCATCTGCCTACCTCTTCTTTGTGGCATTTCCCTATCCTCTAGATCAGGTGATTGTCTATCTCTTCTCCTCGGCGACATGGTGAATTCTCTCCTTCTCTGCTACAGAAAGCAAAGAATCATTTATGTACTCTAATACCAAACTGATGCCAACGCCCTCAACCCACAGGTCGAAAAGTCCATGTCAACACACAAGATCTTCCTTTTTCCACTGGCCCAAAGAACTCTATATGGCTCTTCTATTTCCCTATCGGGAAATATGCACCCACAACAACTCTCTCACAGGATCTCCCTTTTTCTTCGGGAAATCGAACTTCGCAACTTTGTGAGTCTAATGATCGAGTGTCGGTCTCTTGAATCCCTGAAACCCAATTTTAGTCAACGTTGACCTTTCCTTTACCCTTTCGAGACTTTCCCTGTTGTGATTTCGACAATCATGATGTCGAGAACCATGCTTCCCTGACTCTCGAATCCCGATATGTCGATCCTCTGATACACTCGCACGGTTGACCTTTCAACTGTCCTTTCACTCCATCAGCATTTCGAACTTCACGGTATCGTGAATCCTAATGCAATGTTTTCGAAACTTCACCCCACGAAACTCCAAAATGGTGTGCCACCTGTCCACTCGTTGACTTCTTTGTGGCCCACACTATCCTTTGGTTCTCAGGATATCATGTTTTGGAATATCGTGAATCCTGATGCAATGAGTTCGGGACTTCCACCCACAAAACCCCGATATGGAATCTCACGTGTAAATCCGACAGTCCTTGTGACTCGGATCTACAGTCCTACCCCTCCTGAGCTTTGAACCTTTAGGGAATACTTCTATGTATCTCCCCTGTTCCTTTGTGAGATCTAACGATTCACGGAAATTCGTGAATTCTCCTCAGAGAATTCTGACCGTCCGTCTTTGCTTGGCGATTTCTATGAATGACCAAGTGTTCCTCCGCAACTTTTCCACCTGCGGCGCGAACTTACGATGCTTCCTTAATTATTTTAGTCACAACTCCATCTGGCTGTGCTTCAACAGTTTTCTAAGGCCTTATCTTTCCTGAGATTCCTTATAACTCCGAGTCTTAGAAAATACTCTTGCGAGCACCCCTTGCGGAAACTTTCAAACACTCCTAAGTGTTGAATTTCCTTCGACCCTACACACACCTGCAACAATAGTCTCTTGATGCTTCACTCAGGTTCACAACCCTGAGACTTCGCTCAGCCTGCGCACTCCTTGCACGGCTCTTATGCCTAACTGCACTTCTGAATGAACGAGAACAAAAGCTACCTATCTAAACCCTTTGTCAACGCACTCCTTGCGGACACTTCAACTGCACTCCTTGCAGGAACCCTTGTTCAGATAGAGAAACAATTGAAACTCATTCCTACTTCCTTTCAGACTTCAAACTCAAAATATGAAATCATATACACAGCATGTAAAAGCAAATGTATAACAAGAAGCAAACATTCATGAGCATATCATTCAACATCAATACACAGAGAACAAACACAAAACCATGAATTTGAATCAACCTCTTTCTATTAATCCAAATGCTTGTACATGGATGTTCTTACACAACTCTCTGCATGCTCTTGCTCTTCTCAGCAATGCTCATAATCTTCCATAATGTTACAATACACAATGAGGGTGTCTATATCCCGTTTCCCTCTTGCGCTCTAGAAACTGTCTAATCTAGAATTAAATTCTATCTACCTGCATTAACTACTATAAATGCCTTCTACCTACTAAGGACGAGAGAAAATCGCTCAAGGTCCATTTACATTATACAAGTGCACCTTCATTTAATTATCACATTTTAAGGTTGGCGCATTAACTTCAAGACAATTTCAAAATTTGCGTTGGCGCTTGTCCAGCTGTCTTTTGCTTCCGCGCTGGCTCGCTTGATGTTGGCGATGCTCCTGCATCATTTTGAAACAAAAATTTCCACTTATCTTACTCTATATAAGCAAAAAGCTTTACTTCTTTCAATATCTTACCTCTTTTCTTCAGATCGGGTTTCTTTCTTAGCACAGAGCTTCGCAAGTCAAGTAGAATATTGTGCACTATAGCAACAAATCTACACACAAATCTTATATTTTCTTTCAATTCCCAGCAATCAAAATTTCAGGTCCCAGCAACGGAACCATTTGTTGGCACAAGGGCAGACCCAGGGTTGAATGTTTAAACAACGCACCAACAAAACCCTAACTACCAACCCTTTCGGCAACACCTGCGAAGCAGATGCAGTCTCACCCGAGGTAGAGGCAGGGGGGCTTACAGGACTCAAGTGTCTGTAACCAAGCTAGAACACAGATATGTGATTATAAAACCTCACACATTACTTAGGGACAACACATATTAATTTATTAGCTTTATCCACATCGTAGATTAAACCCTAAGTACAAATCAGCGTAGTAATAATGATAACATACACTTCACACTTAGCATCAGAAGTTAGATCTAACATATTCAACATAGACAAAGCACTAAGTATTCATAGATCTATCTATCATTCAGTATAATCAATGCACTAAGCAGATCTACATCATAAATATTATATCACAAAGCAAACCATCAACACATGATATACGTGGTTCACCCCAGTGTGGGGCTACATCCACCAACGAATTATTCTTCTTCTATTATTCTTCAATCTCTTACATTCCTCTGCTCATGTGCACTAAGCCACAGAGCCAAGCTTCGCACTGGACAGGTGATCTACGCACTGTGCACTAGATCCACCTTCCCAAAATCAGGTCAAGGCACAGAGCCAACTCCTCTACTAAGCATAGATCCTTACATACATGGTTTGTTGCACCAAGAAACTCAGAACTACTTGCCTCTTGCACTTAGCTTCATACTTCTACTTTTTTCACTTAACCACTTCCTACTTCTACATTACATCCTTACATATTTATACATTTACAAAAAATCCTAATCATGGGTAAACCCATGGATCAAAATCCCATAACCCCTTACATAAACCCTAATGAACCATTTGTTGGGTCCACAAAAATGAGTGAAATCTCGTGATCTTAGCTCTGCTTGGGTACTCCATCTTCGACCATCCTGTCGATGTCCAAAAAGTGGTCAATCTTGACCAATGTTTCCTAAAAGCTTGGTCGAGGGCCAACAAGATGAAAGGAATAGAAGGGGTGCTAGGTGATATGAAGATACCCCTCAAACCTGAGGCTAAACCTGTTAGGAAAATTCCCTACAGACTAAATACAGTGTATAAGAAGAAAGTGAAAGCAGAAATTGACAGAATGTTGGAAGTTGGTATCATAGAACCAATAGAGGAATCTGAATGGATCAGTCTTATGGTAGTCCAAGAAAATAAATAGGGGGGGGGATAAGAATTTGTGTATATTTGAGGAAACTTAATGATGCTTGCTTACATGACCCTTTCCCTACCCCTTTTACAGATGAGGTCTTAGAGAATGTGGGAGGCCAAGAAGCATGTAAATTCACATATGGATTCTCAGGTTACCATAAGATCAAAATAGCTTCAGAAGATAGGTATAAAACTAATTTTGCTACAGAATAGGGATCCTAACAATATATAGGAATTCCATTTGGGCTGAAAAATGCACCATCCATATTTTCAAGAGTAGTCATAGCTTCTTTTAAGGAATTCATACATCAATTTCTAGAAGTATATCTAGATGATTGGATTGTATATGGTTTGTTAAAGGACCATGTAGAAGTTTTAAGATTAATGTTAGAATTATGAAGGCAATGTCAGATATCATTAAACATCAAGAAATTCATTTTTGGTACACCTTTTGGAATATTTTTGGGACATATAGTGTGTAAACAAGTTTTACTAGTGGATCCTACTAAGATTGTGGTCATTGTAAATTTACCCCCACCAAAGTCAGTGCTCTAGTTAAGAGAAACACTAGGACATATAGGCTATTACAAGAAGTTTATAAAGGGGTATGAACATACCAGTGCACCAATAGAAAAATTGTTAAAGGAGGACACCATATTTCAATGGAATGAGGACTGGCAGCAAGGATTGGACACTTTAAAACAAAATATGGTAACATCACCTATAATAATATTTCCAGATTAGGAAAAGACATTTCGTGTGCATGTAGATGCATCAGCCATAGCACTTGGAGAAATTTTGGTGCAGCCATGAGCAAGAGACTTAGACCATCCTATATCATTTGAAAGAAGAAATTTGTCAGAATTAGAGAAGAATTACAACACCATGGAAAGAGAAGGCCTAGCCATGGTATATGCACTTTATAAATTCAGGCACTATTTACTGGGTAAACACTTTAAAATGTTCACAGACCATTATGCCCTCAAATATCTAGTCAAAAAGCTAGTGTTGGGGGGGAGGATTTGTAGATGGATATTATTGTTCCAAGAATTTGATTTCGAAGTGATAGTCAAACTAGGGAAGTTGAATGCAGGACCCAATCACTTGTCAAGGGTAACTAATGGAGAAGAACCTACTAACTTGGAAGACAACTTCCATGATGCGCATCTATTTTCACCAACAATATTATGGCTTGCAAACTATTGAGGAAATTTTGAAAAGAAGAAGCACTAGCAGGAGTTATTGTAGTAGTCACGCAGTGCGCGAAAGGAATAATGTTTTTTTTGGCACCACACCTATTGAACTAGTTTTAGATAGATTGTAAAGATGCGCAAGATAATGGAATTAAGTTCTGTTACTCCTGGATGACCATTCTTATAGATTTGGTAGGGTGGAAGGAACCAAAGTTCTCATCTTTCCTAGATAGGAAAAGGAAATTTTATGCAGCTAGATATGAGTCCCTCTAATAGGACAAGTATAACAAAACTCAACAAGCAAACAACACAGTTTTTGCAATGTTGTTGGAAGAGATACAACAATGCACATCTAATGTGTGGAGCATACCTGTGGAGGTAATCCAATAGATAGAAGGAATAGAAAGTTTCAAGGAATCTAGGCACCACATGTGGATCCAGGTCACAAGGGATCCAAAGAAGGCGTGGCTAGAAATGAAATATTGTGTCACTAAGGAATAAGTTGATTGAATAGTCAAAGAATGACCTACACCGTGGAAACTGCCAATAACAAAAATAGCAACAAGGTCAGTCACGACACAAAACTCTAAGCCCAAGGACAAGTGTGAATTAGGTTCCTCAGCGAGAACAAATAGCCCAACTGACAATACTAGAAAGGAGGCAGTGTGGAATCAGTCGTCCAGAAGGAGTGCAGTGCCAAAAAAACTAGGGAGGACACAAACAGTGACAAGGACAAGAAACCAACCACAGACCGAAAAGGAGGATACTTCACAGGATGGGATAGAGAGGGTCTAGGGTACCACAAGTGGGTTTCAGCCCTCACAGACAATAAGGAATCTAGTGCAAGAAAAAGAGGAAGTGCACCATGGAAGACATAGTCGTCATCCTGACAGAGGATGATGCAGATTTAGTCGCAGACAAGGTCCAATATAGGGGGGAAGAAGTAGTATGTATTGCAGAGCCGGCATAGAGAGAAGAGATCATGGCCAAGCTCATCAAGGTCCATGAAACTATACAACAAGTACGAAGCCAAGTAGTATCACAGGCCACAGTGCAGCAACAGGAAAATACACAGCGACCCCCTGCATAGAAAGAAGGAGAGGAGATAGTAAAAATTGTAGTACAAGGTAGGGATACCTTTACAATCATGCACCAAATGATCAGAATGAATCAAGAGACTATGAAGAAACCCATAGGGGACGTGGAGCAATTTTAATTTTCCATGGCACAAATACCCACCAAGGCACTATACGGACTTCGGGCTAGTGTAATGCAAGAAGTGCAATCCAGGGCCCACGTAGATGCAACCAACTTGGAGGTGGGTAGAGGAGTCGTTGAAATGTTACAAATCACATGAGACCAACTCACCTTGGAGAAAGAGGAGGAGAAATAACACACAAATAAACTAGAACGGGGATTAACATCGGTATATGATCATGTCCTACACAATGCACAAGCACCTGAGAGGAATGAAGAGGAGAATATCAACATGATCTCATAAGAAATCGACATATATAATTAGGAAATTGAGGATCTCAAAGAAATCCTCAATCCTATGACTCCTCCCGAGGTTCAAGAACAGAGAGAACAACAATATGCACTCAAGATAGTTGAGATGGATAAAGAAGCAACGGAAGTAAAAGAGTTGTTCAATAGAACCGTGTAGATATGGACTATTTTGGAAGAAGATGAAAAGGTCCAATAGTGGGACCAATAAGAGGAGAGAATCAGTGCTACCATATAGGACCTAAATAAATGGCAGAAAATAATGAGTATCACAGAGCACTTGAAGGGCACTCAAGAAATGAAAACTCTGTAGATAGAGTTGAAAACAACGCATACAAAGAAGCAAAAAATACAAGACAAATTGGAACCCCTCCAAGAACAAGAATCACATATGATTGTGAAGTTGAAGGAAGAGAAGACAAGTATGGCACATGCACAGATAGATGGTGCAAGCTTAATGCAGGAGGAGATAATAATGCAAATAGTAGAGGCTCTAACAAGAAAAGCTACGCAGATGAGGGAAAAAGGAAAGAAACTAGCATAAACGTTCCACAGTTTGGACAGGGTGGTACAAGGAGTGTGAACCACTTGAGTGGCTTGGGACGAGCCACATGTTAGTGTTCGGGGCCTATTGGGCATAGGCCTATTTTGAGAAGGAATTTTATTCTCAGCACATGCCTATTTTTGGAGAAAAGATCTATTTTGGGGAAGACCTAATTTTGGAGCACGCACAACAGATGGCGAGAAAGAAGCATATATAAAAAGAATGAAAAGCAACATGAAAGAGGAAAATTAATGTGGTATGCATGAAGGAAAGCATAACCATGATAGGTTTATGGTTTTTGATAAGGATTGTAACATCTATAATCCTATAAAATAGTATAAATAAGAACCTAGGAGGTCTAGGTTAGAGGTTGTTAGTTTTAGGTTGTTGTTGAAGGTTGTTGGTGAGTTGATGATGATTATTGTGATTTTTGAGAAACTGTTGATTGTAATAAGGTTGTAGAAGATTTGAGTAAGTTATATTTTGAGGGTTAGGTCACAGGATGAGGATTCTGGTGTGATCTAGTCCGCCTCATAGAGGTTCCTTAACCTCATCATGATTGTATGATTGAAGATGTAATGCGCACAATGCCATATTTTGTAGCAGATTAATAAAAGAGAAAAGAAGACAAATCTTTGTGGACATAGCCTAGGAGGGGGTGAGCCATGGTAGAAATTGTGTTATGTGTAATGTTTCTTGAATGTTTACTTTCTTCCAATGATTAGCTTATGAATGAATGATTAACTAGATGTATTAGCATGCATGCATAAGTCTAAAGATGAATGAATCATATAAATACTTGAATCAATAACAAGTTTAATGCACAAGGAGAAAGATATAATACACTCCTAGATCCCCACTCATTCTTAGACTACAAACACCTAGGTATTGCAGTCACCCATAGAGTTATCTTGGGTGAGACTGAGTTGTGCACCCTATGCGCAGAGTTGCCTCCTGGTTTAGCAGGAGGGTCGATAGTTTTAGAGGGTTTTGTTAGAAACCTATTGAGATATGAACCTGGGTCAACCCAAGAAGAAGTAAGAAGTCAAATATCTAACCAACACTAGTATGTGGAAAAGAAGTGGTTGTGCCACTATAATTTTTTGTTCCTAGCCTCCAGGTCTCCCTCGCAACCCAGATGACCAATTATTGATCTCTTAAGCATGGATTAGATGAGATAATGCAACTATAAGAAGACCAAATGATGGTTGGTTTCATCCAAGTGGTCGAAAATGATAGGAAGAAGCCATGGAACGACTGTAAGATACGTCAAAAAATTCTCCATCCCAGATCTTTAGTATTATTGTATGGAAACAAATATTTAAACCATCCTAGCAAGCTATGCATGAGTTGGTTGGGTCCTTTCCAGCTAGTCTACATCAGTGAAGAAGGTGCCACCAAGCTAGCAATATTACAAGGAAAACCACTCAAGGGACTCATTAATGGAAGTAGGTTGAAGGTGTACCATGGCCCACAGGGGTCAGTCGTCATTTATCTTCTTATCTCCATTTTGAATATGGGTAGAATAGGTTTAACATAGGTTGTACAACATGTAGAAAATATCATAGTCTGCATAATTTACCTTTTCAAAAACACAACATTCACATCAGTCACACTAGTGAACTTGATAGATTGGCAGTTAGTGTAGATTTTCCAAATTTCCAAATTAGGATGTTACTTTTCAATACGTACATGGTCTGGGTTCGATCTGACTAGTCACACAGGTGTTGGAGGAGTTTCTTGGTGCTTCAGTTAATTGAAAGGGTAGGACATCCCATTTGGAAAGTTCAAACATTCCATGTGTTCACAGTCAATTATACCACCACAATACCCAACAAGCATCTCCAGTACAACATATATGTCATCTTTATATCCCCACTAGTCACATTTATCTACCACTTTATACTTGTTCTTCAATCCATCCCCTCCATCGAATATTTCTTTCTCTCCTTTGTCATCCTCCCCACTATCTTCCCTCTATATTTATCACCCCTTCGATACTCTCACTGGAGAAATTCTCCATGCCCCATTCCCTACCACCTCCATCGGTCACTTCCTTCGTCATTTCATTTGTTTTTTCCCCAACTCCCTTTCCTTTCTCTATTTTTACTTGCTCCCCCATCATGGCATGGCTTAGGATAATGTCCATGCTATGTCGTTTCTATTTTGGTCAAGTAGCTCAAGAGAATGCACTCCATTTTTCACGAAGATTGATAGTATGTCACCAATTGCTCAGTAGAGGTCCTTCCCCCTTCTTTCCTAGCAAATATCAGCTCAGTACCCCACAGTTCCTTGAACTATGTTTCATAGCTACGGCTATTCACTAGCTCTCTCAATCCAAAGATGATTGAACATATGCCATGCAACATCCACTTTGATGATAGGAAGAGACCCTACTCTCTGGATCACCAGGATCCCTCCTCCCATCCATCATCATGGATCCAGATCCCACAGCAGCGAGTCTGGGGAAAATACATATATCAACTCTCATAGTTTCTCTCCCTAATCTCACATTTTTCCATGGATCCTCGAACCTCACACAATATAAAGGTTGAGGCTTCTATCTCATTTTTGTCCTCCCATAACAAAAAGACAAGAAAAGAATGATACTCTCTCTTGATGGAACTTAACTTCTCTTCAGGGATCAATGTTTGATGGTGGGATTTAAGAAGATCCCTTATTCACCTCCGCAAACACCAACGAAGGTTTTGGGTCAATCATATAACCACATGCACTCCAACTCCATATTTCACCATGTATCTTCTCGATTCATTCTAAGACCTGGGTTGGGTTGTAGTTATCGCCTAAATCAATGATTTTCTCTTACTCAGGTCTAGCCGCAATCACACCTTGTTTTGAAGAAAAATGATTTTATCTTACTAAAAAATGTCCACCTTGACAATATCCAGTAGTTGGTTGGAGGAGGAACCAAATAATAGTGGTGGGGGCTTGTTGGCACCCAAATTTTTGGATTCAGTTTTGTGCACTCTCATTCCAAATTTTTGTGCACATATAATGAAGTATGTAAGGGGTGTGCACCAAATTGAGTTTTGACAGTGCACAAGAGGCATAAAAGATTATTGATTGCACGTTAGTCCCAGTTTTTATATGCACCATAAATCAAGAAGACACACACCAAAATCAAGAAAATAATCATCGGGAAATCATGTCGAATGATTACTGTCAACAACACAAGGGATCGTGGAGCTGACAAAAGATGAGTTGGCAGGACAATTAATATTTTCCCGATTCCTTAAGGTTATGTGCACTATAGGAAGATACCAGAAGCGTGCGAGGTACTTTTTTCAGTCAAGCGAGTAGAGAAGAGAATAAAGAGACAAATCTCTCGAGAAAAGAAAGCTATAAAAGGAAGCAGTGATATCAGAAATGAGGATAAATAGATGTTTAGAGGAGATTCATTGAATCCTTAGTATCGATCTCACTCTGATCCTATTGTAATATTGTAGTGCTTTTGAATATACTTATGTGTTTGTTGTATGTCTAAGTCTTGAGAGAAGGCACATTGTGCAATGTGTTTTATTTATGAGGATTTGTATAGAGGAAATATGAAGTTCTATGGATGTCATATATATATATATATATATATATATATATATATATATATATATTCTCGTAATGTATGCTTCTATTGTGATGGAATGACAATAGTAATAAAGACCTGACAATTATGATCTATTATGTGTCTATCATATATGAGTTGGATATATGTGTGTATTGTTTTACTTATTAGTCCTAATAAGTTATCAGATATGAGTCACATGAATGTCGATCATGATGGATATCCATATGCTTAGCCTTCATCCCTATCACAAGACCTTATGGTCTCTGATATCCTCTATGCATCTTATGTGAGACCTTCCTTAGCCTTGGCCGAGGATTGATATGCTAGTGCTCTGGGGGTTTTGTTGGACAATGATGGACGAACCCTAGGTCTAAACTCCCCAAGTTAAGAAGGATGTGCACAAGTGTGGAATAACATTCCCAACAATGGATTACATCTCATAATTTCTTTCAATTTGTGAATATGCAAGTGATGTGATTTTCTAATTTGATATTTCTCTTGGCTATATGTGGGTCTTTAAAGTTGCTTCACATTCAAATGAAAGGTATGGTCGTTTTCAACCAAGTTTTTCCTCCTCATTTGATATCAAATGGTATTTTGTGTTGTTTTGATAACATTATCCTCTAGATCAATACCTAGTGTTATGATTTCCCTAATACCCCCAAATTTTTCACAGTAATATTCAAAGATAACTATGGATTCTTCATCAATAGTAATATTGTGTCACCTTTTTTTATTATTTAAAGGAGTTTCATCTAAATCAATAATTTTCTTATTATCAATAGGAATGGAAACATCCTCAAGCATAATAATTCTTGTGTTTCTCTTGTTTTTTCTTCTTTTGATAAAGAGTGGAAATATTATGGGCACCAACATGAACATCATCCTCATTTAGAGTTTCTTAATGCTTAAATGTAACATTTATAACCTTATTAAAATGTCAGCTTCCTTTCTTTCTTGTTGTTTATGTGTCTCTACTCCTATAGTTTGAACTTCAGGTACTCTTTGTTTATTTTTCCTTACTACTTGTGCCTTGTTGATATGAAAGTCACTGATAACATCCATGATATTTTCCTCTATAGAATAAATCCATGCTAACATACGTGAAAGTGGCATAGAAAAACCTATAAAAATATATCATATTTTGGTGTTAAATATATTAGAAACAATATCATGGTACTTATAATAATATATACAAACATAAATAAGAATAAACAAACCTACATTTCCTCATTTGATGTCTTGCATGATAGATGCACATCATTATGTAAAACCTTCTTGGATGTTATAATTTCTCATTTTGAAGCAATATCTAATCTTGACATGTGTCTTGGTTTGTTTCATGAGTGCATAAACAATCTATGCCTAACACCAAACATATATCTTGCAACAATCCCATTAGTTGATAATTTGAGTGACTCCATCCTCACCCACAATAAAGTAACTTCATCCTATGTTATATAAACAAAACTTCATTGTCTAGTGATCTATGGATTTACGTTTTCTTGGGAATAGTCCCCTCCTTAATTTCCCTTAGTTTTTTGTTAAAAACTAAACTGGGGGGTAAGTGTGTGTATGTGTGTTTTCTAATTTTATATTTTTTCTTTTCGAAACTTAAAAGCTATGACGAGATGAAATCCATATGCTCATGTGGTTGACTAATTGTTTCTTGTTAACCCAATGGAGGTTCATAGTAGGGATGCATTTGATCAATCAAATGTTTTGACTATAAGTATTGTGTGATTGAGGAACAATTACCCTATTTTTGAAATAGTCGAATCTATCAATATGTTGGTTTAATATATACAAAAGAAACATTGTTGGCATGGGATGATAACACAAATAGTGAATATAGGATGTCCATCACATCATTTAAAGGATCAGATTTATCCATCATTATGTTGGTTTAATATATACAAAAGCAAAGTTATTAACATGAGATGATAACAAAGATAGTGCGTATAGGATGTCCATCACATTCATTTAAAGGGTGATATTTATCCATCATGGATTTCAATAAATATGTGATGGGGGGATTAAAAGGTTATTGAAAGATTTTGGAAGCAATGTTGTATGAAAATAGGTTTCCCAATTGACAAGGAAAACGTGAAACCAAAAAGTCACAAAGGAAGTCATGCATTTA